>JAUEKZ010198079.1:8524-20497 GCA_031471865.1 Melibe leonina | reverse complement strand
GTGGTTGTGTGGTTGCGTGGTTGTGTGGTTGCGTGGTTGTGTGGTTGCGTGGTATCTTCCTCCTGCAGGCAACGCCTATAACGCCACGGCCCTGTTCCTGCTGGGACTCAGCATGGTGGGCAAGATCAAAGGCAACATGGACATCAGCCTCCTCATCCCCATTGTTCTCATTGTCACCAAAACGTACGTAAACCCTGTGCATTGTTCAAGTCTGCCTTTTTCTTGAGTTTTGGGATTGAAATTTTCAATGTTCAGATTTGTTCTATAATGTCGTATGCTTCCGAAAGCCCCCCTCAATAATCGTCCTCCCACCCCAGCGTCCACTCGTAGTCTAGGCCCTACAGTCGCACTGAATCTAAAACCTTCAATTAATGTGTATCGTTATTAGTGCTAGAATTTACTAGTTGCTATTCAAAGGGTGATGATGATGATGTGGATGAATGATGATGATGGTGTTGATAATGATGATGGTGATGATGATGATGATAATGATAATGATGGTGATGATGATGGTGGTCCCCAGGCTGATCCTGCCCCTGGTGGTGTGGGAGGTGGTGGGTAGCCTGGTCCCCTCCAGCACGGGTCTCTCCTCTCTCAGCATGTACGGCTTCATCTACGGCACCTTCCCCACCGCACCCTCTGTCTTCCTCTACGCCAGCACCTACAACACCGCCCAGGACTTCGTAAGTTGAACAAAAAGATGTTAACCCTTTCACTGCTAATGAAACCAAAATCTTCAAGATTGGCTGTTCTTATACCCGATAAATCAGATTTCAGTGAATTGACATATGCCAAAAGTCTGATTATTTCATGCTTTTGGCATATGTCAGTTCACTGAAATCTGATTTATTTGGTACAAGAACATGTACATTTTCAAGATTATTAATTTCTAACTTTGTGTGTTTGAAATACTCCCTAGCCTATGAATATGGACTTTTTCTGTTCAAGCTGTTTAATATCCTTGACAATTTTTTTGTTCTTATGCCTACAAAATGCCCTTTTCAGCTACTTGGCATTTTCAGTCACGAGGTCCAAATCCCCACTTACTAGGCCACTAAGCCGCACCACAACTATAGAAGGAGAGCGGTACAATACTTAATACTGTGCTCCTATCCCTTCATTTCAGGTGGCAAGAGGCATCGTGCTCGGCACATTCCTGTCGGCGCCTTTCATGTTTGGCTCGGCCAAGATGATGACGATGGCGGTGGATGAAGTCTCTGACCACACAGAAATTCTCAGCCAGGCTCGGTTTGAGATCAGCATCGTCAGCATTGTTTTCTCCGTAAGCAAAAGACAACTTTGATTTTCTCATCTCTTGTTCACCTCTCATGAATTGGTCCTTCATATCTGTATTATTATTAAAAAGTAGTCCATTTCGAGCCTAATGAAGCCAGAGCTGTAGAGGAAAGCCCTCACTGGTCTATCGCAGATTAGTTTACCCAACCCAAATTGTGGATTGGTACCCATTTTACACCTGGGTTAAGGCAATTGGAGTTAATTTCCTTGCCCAAAGAAAAAGTGGAAATGCCACTGGTAGGAATGAAACTCAGTGCCCCCAGGTTCTGTGCTTCTTTGCTACCAGACCAGTTTGGCCACCGCGCCTCCTTTGATAATCATGCTCACTGGGTTAAGTATGAAGGAACATATTACTTATGTTAATTTCTAGAACTTTCTCATTGTGTGATGAGGCTGTGGGTCTATTACATTATTCCTGGCCTCATACTTTGAGCTGACCAAAAGTTACTTTGGGTCTATGAAATAATCCCTAGCCTTATGGCTGTCTTTGAAAATATTTTTAGTTGACTGAAAGTTACTGTGGGTATATAAAATCATTTGTGGCTGTATGGCTGTCTTTGAAAATATTTATAGTTACTGCTAGACATTTTCCTACATATTTTTTGTCCATTTTTTTGCTCTCTGACCAATGAGAAATGCACAGTTGGTTTAGATCCAGCTATATGAATCATAATAAATGTGACCCATCACCTCGGTTCAGTACACAAGGTACATCTCAGAAAAACTAATTTACTTTCACAAACTTAGAGACCACAACTTCATTTGTTAAGTTTTGTCTTTTTCAAAGTGTTTTTCTTCTTTAATCGAACATCGAAGATGTTGGAATAAAGTTACCTGAATTATGCTTTTTCAAAGTGGCAACTCCACTCTAGCCACTGAACCTTGTGTATCAAACCCTGTGAAGGGTCACAAATTGTTATAAAAAATTATAACAAACCCATATCCTAAACCTTGTCTATATTGTTTTATGCAGGTGTGGGTCATTGCGGTGTTTGTGTTTGGAGGCAAATCGAAGCTGATTCCTCACAGATTTACCATGGGCCTCCTGTTCTCACAGGTAAGCTTGCCTGCTCTCATTCTCTTTCTCATATTCCATTTTTGTTTTAGGGTCCTAACCTGTTAATGTAGGTAGGTGTATTTTGATGAGTGAAAGAGACTCATTATGAAATGTTAAAATTTTTCATCAGAGCGAGGAAGAAGAATTCTGTTTTAAATGCATCTCTCACTGACTCACTGTCAGGGTGTCATGACTTTAGGAAGATTTTTTTTTCAAAATGGCCTTGGCTTGTATCTCATTCTTGAGCGCTTGCTTTCTAAACTTGATAATTTTTACATTCAAATTTATATGCTCTCTAAAAGTTGATTAAAAAAATTCATTTGAACTTCGTGTTTGTTATCGCAAATGAATTAAAAAGAAAAGAGTGAAAGAAGTTTGGTTTTTTTTAACAATGTTTTCCACTTTCAGATAATAAAATGGCTTTCCGGCTTTCAGATAGTGATACTGATAATAGTAATAGTAAAAATAAATCTTTATTGTCCTCAAAGAGGGGCAATTTTTCATATGCTTACACATCAATGTTAATCAAACTGTTCACACGTGTATTAGACATAAATAGAATGACTTTCCCACTTTCAGATGGTAGCATGTACGGGCATGCTGTTTTACCATTTATACGGTCGAACCACCAACGACTCAGCCGTGTTCTACTCCATCGTGGTCTTGCTGCTGTGTGGTGTGTTTGCTGCCCGTACCTGGACAGCGGTCATTTCCGTGGTCATGTGTCTGTTACACACCAAGAGTCTCTGCTACGTCCTCCATAATCAAGTCTGGTTTTGGCTGGCTGGCTTTGGGTGAGATTCCTGTCATTCTGTATCAGGCGTTTTTCTTGCCTTGTTTCTTTCCCTGAATAATTTTTAACCCTTTCACTGCCGGGTCCTAGTCTATCCAAATAGAATACGCAAAATCTTGAAAAATAACGTATTATTATACCAGATAGATAAGATTTCAGTGGACTGAAATCTTATTTATCTGGAATAAGAACAGACAAATCTTGAAGATTTTGATATCTAGCTAGTAGCTTAACTAACTTTGCGTGACAGCATTTCATTTAAAAAACCGTCCGCTCAGGCCTTGCGTTGTCGACTTCAAACCCCTCTAACCTTAGCTTTATCACGCGTGTCGCGTGTTCGCCGTCGTCAATCAATAGAGCAGTCTATTTCATTTTGTATTTTTTGTGCTTCGGTTTTTAAATGTCAAAGTTGAAATTGATTTTTTAATAAATCTTTAAAAAAAAAAAAAAAACCTCCGGCGTCAACCGCTGTTAGCCGAAAAATGCCTTAGGCACAAGTGAGTTAAGAAATAACGGTAGCATCGAAAGGGTTAAGGTTACGTGTTAGTGTTACTGTTACCACAGGAGATAAATAACCTGTCTGCAGTTTGGACTGACTATTGTAGCATTGCTGGTACTTTTTGGTAACATGGGAGACTTGGCGGCAGAATTGTTAGTGAGGCTGCAGAGAAGTCATCAGAGATCAGGTTTGATTCCTCTAGCAGGATTTCAGTATTGTCTTGGGCAAGGAAATTTTATCTTTTTGCCTCACTCCACCCAGGTGTCAAATGAGTACCAACCCACAATTTGCATCATGTAAAGAAATCTGTGATGTTCTATCATCCTTTCCCAAGAGTGGCAACAATTGTCACTTCTTAGCTTCATGCTACAAAAACAGGGATAAGCCCCGCCTCTTTGGGCCTGTAGGATGTCAAGGACTTACTTTTTAGTACTACAGCTTTCAATTTGAATTTTTTAAACTGTATTTTTTTGTGTTTTTTTCCAGGCTTCCTGTATTTTTGACTGGCCTTGTTTTTATGCTGGGTCACTGTGATGTCGTCGATGAAATCGATCCAACGTTTCACTTTGGAACTGTGCAGGTGAATGAGTAATCTGAATATAGAACAAAGGGAGACGATTCATTCTCACAAATTTAAAACAAACTCAATTCAAAGTCATAGATTGAGCGATTGATTTCTCACTGCTATGGACTGTCATAAATCGTGAGTAGCACTGAGTTTATTGTTTGTCAAAAAGACCATCACTGATTTTGATTTGAAAAAAAAAAAGACAAGACTTATTTTTGTTTGGCTTCAAATCCGTACTCGTCTGTTAGAGCCAAGGCTCGAACTGTACAGATGAAAAGGAAATTTGGGTCACTTTTGCAAGTTTAGAGGAAATTTGTTGACAGTTAACCCTTTCACTGCTAAGATTCTTTATCAAACTACTCTACTAACTAGAGACATCAAAATCTTCAAAATTTGCCTGTTCTTATACCAGATTAATAAAATTTCAGTTGACTGTCATTCCACTGAAATCTTATTTATGTAGTAAAAGAACACTAGAATCTTGATTATTTTGTATACACTGTTTGCAGTAAGAATCAGACTTCGCTGTGATATAGTTATTCATTGATAATGATAGCAAACATTTTTTTTTTTTTACTATTTCACATCCTTTTCTTTGATGGTTTCTGTCCTAGGCTGTGGTGAGTGCCGTGTTGCTGTTGATTTGTATCAGCGTGACCATGATCTCACTCCTGATATGGCAACGCGGGGAACGCCGTCGTCGCTCGGAGACCCTCAGCATCCCCCACCCACCCGGCAGTCCCCGTACCCAGCATGGCAGCTTTGACGACATCAACCCTGAGAAAATATTCTCCAAACCCGAAGAAAACAATGACCACCAAACCGCAGAGCAGCCGAATCGTCGCGTGACAAGAGGTAGGTTTGAGTCAGATATTGTCTAAGCATCGCTACAGAATTTTTAAATATATTTCAGTAAATTTTTTTACCTTTTGCATTCTCTGTGACATGATATGTAACTCTGATTGATTCTCAGGACGAGCAATTTTGTTTTGACATCAATTTCTTGATCGACTCTAGTTGCAGTCATTGCCCTTTTAATCAACTTTTAGTGTTAAGGACTTGATTCAATCTTGCAAAGAAAAAGATTATTTATTAAATGGGAGGGACCGCACTGTTTCAGTAATGATCATGTTTCGAAAAATTCTGATTGACAAAAAGTTTTTTAAAAAATTGCACTTCATCCATAACACACTGGTACTATTACTATTAGCAGAACTAAAGCACTTGATTCAAAAGATGGTGTCAGCCGTTTATTTATATATTTGGTATGTTAACCCTTTCACAGCTAGGTCTGATTCTAACACAACTGAAAGATGCAAAATCTTGAAAATGTACTTATTCTTATACCTGATAAATATGTCAGTTCACTGAAATATGATTCAGGCATAAGAACAGGCAGGTCTTGAAGATGTTGTTGTCCTTAGCATTGAAAGGGTTATTCACACTTTGATTGACCAGTCTCATGAACGATACAGCACATCGATTAGAATAACCATGGAAGTTTTGTGTGTCATGTCCCTGTCATTCTCCAGCTACCAGCATTGAGGACATCGGCCCCATGATTGGAGGGGAGACGCACCACGTGGCCGGGCGTGTGGTGTCAGACAGTATCATGTCGGACGTCCTGTCCGAGAGGAGTTGTCTGCTGAATCAGTGTTCGCCATCACAACGACAGCAGTGTCTGCCCAGCCTGAGACGCTACGTCAACAGGAACATTATGGATAACGAGGCGGCATGCGACGACTTTGAAATCCAGAACTTGCCAGATGTTCCAAACGAGTACCAGAGCAGTCACCATCTCATTCTGCTTCTTGTGCTGGTGCTGTCCATGTTTGTGGTGAGTGCTCTGGTCATACTCATGAAGGTGTAAATTTCTGAAAATTGCCCTTAGCTGGGACCTCTCAGTGATACAACACAAATATTTTTGAGTGAAGGTTGAGTGTGTTAATTCTTAAGCTTTTACTCATCCTCAATATGGGAAATGTGAAGGGAGAAATACTTGATATTGTGAATCGTTATGGCTATTCTTCTTCCAATGAACTGACTGACTCGGCTGGACCGAGTTTTACTATCAGGGCGCATTTCAACGTGATTGATTACAGATTCTTTAACTCTTGAAATGTTTTTTTTGGGTTTTTTTCATCGTTTTTAATTAAATGCAACAGCTTCTTGTCTAGGTCCATTTCGATTCTAAACATATTGCATAAAAAACCTTAATGATATTGATATTTATTGTTTTAGTTATTTATTCCTTTATATTTTTATCTATTCATATTCATATACATCTATTTATATTTATTATTTGTCTTTCATTTTTATCTATTTATTTTATTGTTAAATTTTGTATAAATCAAACAATTTATATCACCTTCTAATACAATCTTTTCTTCCTTTCAAAGGTTTAATATCTGTTTTATTGTAATTATGTATCTCTGCTTCCTGTTTTATGACGCATCCCTCTATGTCTGTATGTAACAATGTAAAATAATTTCCCTGTTGAGGGATCAATCAAGTTATCTTATCTTATCTTATCTTGTCTATCTTATGAAGGGGAAACTTCTTGTCCTACTGTTTGCCGTTCGGAGACCATATTTATTGTTAGCGTAGATGAATGCCATTGTAAAAGCTTGTTCCTGTAAGTGATACAGACGATATAAAGAATGATATTCAATTGAGTAAAATTAGGAGCAGGTGTTGGCAAGGAAAAGAACATGTCAGTATTACTCATTTGTTGTACATTTTGTCTTCAGTTTTAGAGTTTACAAAGTTCTTTACTACGTGTTTGCCATATTGCAGGGCCTGTTCTTGTGTTTCTGGCGCCTCAGTCACTCGGACCACTCGGGCATTCATCTGGAGGTGGAGTTTTTGGACAGTATCTTGGTCTATGGCCAGGTGAGTTGGTAGATGTATTACTTTCTTGTTGTTGTGGATTTCCTTGGTTCAGTTTTGTAACATAGAGAAATGATATTATTCTCTGTAGGAAAAGTCACGTCAGTTTTTAAGAATTATTCTAAGGACCTAAAAAACATGTTTGTAAATAATGGTGAAATTTTGTTCCTATTTTTCAGGGCATTATTTGTGTTGCTATCTTTGGTTTCGACACAAAGCATCTGTTCTCTCCCATGATCAAAAGGTAAAAACATTTGTTCTTATTAAGTTTTCTTTTGTGATTTTTAAAAATTGAAATGCATGATATAGTTACTGTAAATTAAAAGAGTGGGTTGATTTTTTAACCGTGGCTTTTTTAAATTTGGTGACAATATCCTTTCAGAGAGCAATACAGGGGCTCTACCTTATACCAATTTTTCTCTTTGACCAATGAAGGAAATTTTATTTTTGTTAGTCATGATTGCATATTCTCCATGATTTTATTCTATTTTATTTGCTATTCCGTCTTTGCCGCAAAACTTTTTTTTTCATGGAGAAAATAAAATCAGTAATCTTATCCATTTAAACATGCGGTTTCCATTTTTACCATTTTTTTTCATACCATTTATCACAATTTTTGGATGATCCATATGTTATTTTAAAGACATATAATGGGAAGTCAGTAGTCAGTCACGACCTGGATAATTTTAGGGTATTTGTTTATTTAAGCAGATTTTAACTATGGTAGTTTATGACTTTATCCTAGATAGATAAGTTGTCTGTGTGTAAAGTTCAGAGTAAAATATTGCACATGCAACTCATTGTTTAAAAAGGCCTGATCTGTTTTTATCTAGATTGATTACGGATTTGATATTTTATCCCAATTTACTTTGATGATTTACCAGGCGAGCCAGAAAATATAGACGTCTACAGTTTATATTCTTTAGGTAATTTTTCTGTACATTTCCTTTTTCATGTTACGTGTTTGTACTGTATCTTTTGGTACGGTACTACTTCTTGCACCCTTAGATCTTGGTCACTGTGCTGTGTCTTCGTGGTTGTGTTTTACCACTTTTTGTGTCACTCATTCTTCAGATTTTTCTCACCCCCTAAAAAAAGATAAATTCCCTAAAACTTCAATCTTAACCCTTTCACAGTGAGGTCACCGTAGATTCTAACCAAACATATACAAAATATTCAAGTTTACAGTTTTATTTCTTTAACAGGCAATGAAGCCAAAGAAACGCATTATTACATCAAAAATAGATTCATATTTTGGTTCAAATAACAATCAATCATTACCAAAAATTAATTGTCGGAGAATGATAATGACATGTAATAAGTTTTGAAAACTTATATAATACATTATAAACAGACATTCATAATGATTACTTTATAGATACTTCAGGTATTCTGACTGTATGCTTAAACATAATGACCCCAGCTCTCTCAGTTCTATCTTATTGTCACTATCAATTAGATATAAAAACTCATACTTTTGGCATAAGTCAGTCCACTAAAATCTTATTTATCTGGTTTAAGAACAGACAAATTCTGAAAATTTTGATGTCTCTAGATATCTAGTAGTTTGAGAAATAACCTTAGCAGTGAAAGGGTTAAGTAAATCTCCGTCATTTCGTCTTGTGCCTATAAAGTGTGTCACACGACAATCTGTTTCATTTAGAATAACGTAAAAGTTATGTGTTAATTGTAGCCATGCTAAAATCAATGAAAGAGCTATAGTGGCAAGACATTCCCGTCTTGATACAGATTGTCTGTTATGATTATTCCAAATCTATAATTTAAATTTCTGAAAGTTACCAAAGATTGATGCATGCCATAAGTATCCCTGTGGTCATTTGACCCTTTCACAGCAAGGACCGATTCTAACCAAACATGATATATGCAAAATATTCCAAATTTATGTGTTCATATACCTGATAAATCAGATTTCAGTTGACTGACATATGCCAAAAGCCTGGGTTTCAGTCAAATCTGGTTTATTTGGTAAAAGAACGTTTGGATGTATCTGGTTAGATATAGCATTGAAAGGGTTAAGTACATTTTTTTTAAAACTCAGAATTACTCGTACTCAGTCTTATCACTAAGTATGGTAATGCCATGTCTTCCCTTTTGCCTGAGGATTTTGAAGGATATTTTCATCCCTGATATATTTAACAAAATTTGTATTAATTTTTTTCGTTATCTTGTAAATATACTGAAATCATCCTGATTCGACTGCCTTCTTAACTTAGTGTAAAATATTCCTGAAAAATATATCTGTTCTGTAAATGAAAAAATACATTTTTAACTTTTATCACAAGTATGTAAGCAAGAAAATAGTGATATTTGGATCCTTTCTTTTTAAATGACATTATGACCTTTGTCCTGTGACCCTTTGTTTCTGTTAGAAGGAAAGGTTGCCTGTGTTGGTTATGTGTGTGTGTTCTATTATTATCCTTCTTTTTGTAGTGGATCTTATAGTCAGTGAAAATATTCATCTTCATATTTAGACTGCTTTAAGTTCTTACATAACAAATTGTAGCACGGTAAAAAATGCAACTATAGGGGTTCTCACTTGGATAAAACAGTGTTACACTCGGGTTGTTGTTGTTGTTGTTCTTACACTCAGGTAATGTCCACTGGCTGATCAACCACACTTCCTGTTACACTCGAAACTCTTTTACTGTTTGACGTAATCACTCAGGTTGATAGCCCATGTAAGAAAATGTGTTGTTTGGCCTCTGATTTTTTAATTAAAAAATTATTTTATTGTAATTGTGTCATGAGTTAAATGTTTGAAATGTGTGTCTGCAACCATAGGAGGTGTTAGAGTTCTTGATTTTTGTTTTCAAAAATTAATTTAATATTGTGTCATCTGTTGAATGTTTAAAATGTGTGTGGTTCTTATTGGATGAAGCAGTAGTTTACCCAGAAACCTCCTGTCATTTTAAAGATGGCTGAATACATTTTATACAGTGGAGCCCCTAAGTAACGACAAACCCTGAATAACGTTAACCTCTTGACCTCCATTCCTAATTTTATTTATTATATATTAATAGTTACCATTAAAACCCTCTGGATAACGACATCGCCTATGGGACCAGAAAATTGTAGATAGTTTTTTTTTTTCATCATGTTGTCTTTTTTTTCTCACTTGTTTAAAGTCTCAATCAAAACTTTTAATCATTTTATTTAACTTTATACTAATTTTTATCTCTGTCGAATTAGAAGTAGAAGGATAACATTAGGTTTTCATTCTTGCATTATTCTCTACTCAAAAAAACACTTAGTGAGTATAGTAGTATACACATAATTACCTCCCTTTGATATGAACTCCTTTTTCCTCCACCTGACATGTGTATGTGATCTAGTGTGTGCTGACAAAGACAGTGACAGTACCCATATGTCAGTTCACTGAAATCTGATTTATCTGGTATAAGATCATATACATTTTCAAGATTTTGTATATGTCAGTTGGGTTAGAATCAGACCTCGCTGTGAAAGGGTTCAGTAGACCTAGTGCCCAGAACAGCCAACTTCCCCCCAGATCACAGTAAAGTTCCCTGACTGTACCCCTGTCATTACAAAAATCTTAAAACATTGTTTTGCACTGGACTCCAGAATTTCAATATTTTTCCCAATTTTTCTTTCCCCTTTTGTCTTTTGTTTAAATTTTTATCTTTTATTCTGTGTGCTTATGCCACAAATCTAATTGTTTAAAGTTCCCATAATGTAAAAAGTTCCATATAATTCGAGAAAAAAAAAGAAATATATTAATATAATTAATCATTGTTACATCTTCTTTGGGTTAATAATCTGAAATGATTAAAAAGGCCATTAAACTCTGCCATACAATACTACATTTAACTTTCGAGTCTAACATGAGAAAAAAAAAGGTTGTTGATTCAGCTATCTCCATTTGAATCTTGTTTCCTTTGTGTCTAAATGGCCTTTGCAAAATAGAATCTCACGGTTTTCTTGAAGAAAATGTTTGGTGTTTATATTTCATTTTCGTATGCTTCTTTTTATTGTTGCCCTACAGGCTAAAACAGTGGATTCTCTCGTCGGAAGTATTTGGGCTGTTGAAATCGTCGCAGGATGAGAAGAAGACACTGAGCACTTGCCAGCAGTTCAGCCAGTACCACAAGGACAGGTGCCGAGAGGACGTCATCAGAGAACACAGGTAAGCCTCTCACTCCACCTTCACCCATCTCCACAAATCTGTTCATCTTTCTTTCTTTCCCTGGAGCGATGAGCTAAACAGATGAGTATTAGTACTATGTATTCAAATATTTTCGTTATTTTTTTTGTTGTGTCTGTCCTGGGGAAGGCCTTAGGCCAAAACGTTGACGTCATTTTGTCTTTGTCTTTCTTATGCCTGTTCCTAATAACTTTTCTCTTCCTAACACAGGTGAGCGTCTGATTTATCTCTCTTTATACCTATACCCTGGTCTGTCTGTGGCTGTTTGTTGTCTCTGTTTGCTCTAAATTACGTATAGTACGCTGCCTTTTCTATTCGTCTTTAAACCCTTTTTTTCTTGCAAACTAAAAGCACTCACAAATTCTTTTAAATATCTAACAGCAAACAGAGAGATCTTTTCCATTTTTCAGAGTTTATGGTCTAAACTGAGTCACTGTGGTCATGAAATTACAATTGACTTCTACCCTACCAATCCCTTTCTTCACCTAAGAAGTTAGCTTGTAAGGGATTAATTTTTTGGTCAAGTTCCAATGGTTCAACTCTGAGTTATACAGTCAGAGATTACAGTTTACTTCATTGGGTTCTTTGCCAGCGCATCTTTGCCTGTGCATCTTTGCCTATGCATCTTTGCCTGTGCATCTTTGCCAGCACATTTTTGCCTGTGCATCTTTGCCTGTGCATCTTTGCC
>JAUEKZ010198068.1:0-11549 GCA_031471865.1 Melibe leonina | reverse complement strand
TGTGCAGTGAGACTGGGGGCAGTGGATGACTGAGTAGTTCACACCACATTTTGTCGTGGAATAAAGGAGACAGCGGGAGATGATGTGTGTGTATGAGTGTGTGTCTTTGTGTGTGTGTGTTGGTGTGTGTGTGTGTGTGTGATTGTGTGTGTTTGTCTTTGTGTGTGTGTTTGTGTGGTTTATTTTATGTGTGTGTGTGTGTGTGTTTGTGTATGTTTGTGAGTGTGTGGGGGGACCACAGACCAGAGTGAATCTAAAGCCAGCTGCTCATCAGAGTAGCAATCTCATCATGCTAACTAAAAAAGCAACAGCCAAAATTTACATAATTACTGTTGAGATAGAGGATAGTTAGAATTCCTGGGGTGAAAAAAAAAGACCCCAGCAGAACATCCCATCGAATCTTTTACACGGCATGTAAGAAAAAAGGATATATTATGTGAATAAGGAGAGGGATAAAAAAGAGAGGCCAGATATGATTATTATTCAATAATAATCAACAGTTCTAATTTAAAAAAATATTCAAAGCTTTTCTTGTAATTTTTGTTTTATTTTTTTCAAGGCACAAAAATATGTTTGCTTCAAACATTCACTTAGAACATAACAATAACAGAATATACAAAAGCAACAATTAACTGACACATGAAAAACTCTTACAGAAGCAAAGTACACTCTGCCATCATAGTTACAGACCATGAACCCTTGTTCTGAAGCTCGAGACCCAAAATGATATCAAATCCTGCAACTTTCCCATTGGTTTTGTTAAAAACAAAAGCAACCCTAAATCAGAAACAAGTTTGGCGAGCAACTTGAGAAATGACAGCATATCTCTTAATATTTCCATATATTTTTTACTATAAAACAAAATTTGTAGGCATGCTCATCCTTCTACATGGGTGCCACAAAAAAAAAATCTGCTACCCCTGAAAATAAGAAAATCCTATTATTATTATTATCCTATTCCTGAATTTTTCATTCTTGTGAAAAAAATAGACAACTATCATAAGGCCTAAGTAAAAACACAGCTGGAAAAGTGCTCCGGAGAAAAATCTGTATCCCGGAATTCTGGAATATCCCTGAAAAGTGGCACCCATGTCCTTCCTCCCCCCCTCCCACACTCTCTCTCTATTTCATTGCTGACCATGGACCATGGCCTACTTCTTAAAGTATCTTGTCCAATTCAAAACTATGCTGCTTGAAAAACAAATTGAGTATGAGCGAATGCGTAAGATGTGTTTGCATGTGTCACGTGTGCCAGTGGCAATTGCAGGGTTTTAGATTTTGATGGAGAAGTTAGTGTACTTGCACAACAGTACTAATTCTTTTGATTTTCTCAATTCTACCCTTAGCCCTTATGTTCTCTTTTTCTACACAACAGTAAGATGCATTGCCCTCAACAACCTCACATAAATCACACTGCGGTAGGTTTCAATTCACCATTCCATCAATTAAATTACATATTTCTAGAGGCACGGAGGCTAAAACAAAGGAAGACCAATAACAACAGTCCCTGTGCTTCTGGACAAAGGCCTCGCAACATTTGAACAAGACATCTGGACCTCGAAAACCTGAGAACCCTAGCAGAAGATTGTGAATCCTGGAGAGAACTTACACAAGAAATTTGGGAGACAGCCAAGGCCACTCAACCTTTTTGGAAGAGACGTGATATGCATCTAAGTCAAGTAAGCAGTAATTAAAAATGGGGTTCTTCTTCTATTGAGAATGTAAATTCCTGATTATGAAGGCCTGATAATTTTAGATTAGCCATTGTAGAGTGTATGAATATTTTGCATGATAAACAATCTACACAATCAAGAGTTGATTGAAGATGTATTTCTGGAGATGCCAGTTTAATAGGGTGAGAAAGTTTTAGAATAAATTTAGGGAAGAAATATCAACAGTATCATTCCACTCAACACATTCCAATGACGAAATACAGACTTTTTAACTATATCAAATTCTTTGATACTACTGTTTCGGATTTCTTTACTTTGAAATATTGGTTTGAATTCAAGGCAAGATTTCAAGCAATATTTTGTCATGACTATTTATCACTGAAATTAATTTTTTTTTAAAGATCACGAGACAAGGTAGGTTTTAATACTCTAAATCCTTACTACTATGACATAACGCTGATTCATAGTTTGTTCTTTTCAGCAAATTCTTTGCTTAGTTCTCTCATAATATCCCCATGCTTCAAGTGGGCATTTTTTTTTTTCACTTCAGAGTAGCAGTCCTTGACAAACAGAGCAAACTTGTTTGGTGTTCTGGGAGTCCTCGGGGTCGCGACTGAGGAGGCGTCAGAGTTAAGATCAGATGTCAAAAAAACCTGGAACTCTCCTTTGCAATGGCCGCACACTTTCCTCTCAGTGTCTAAGGACTTGGAATGACGGCCGATTCTGATGAAATATGTATAAGTAGGAGCAGAGAAAAAAGATTTGAAAATTATAGGGTTTTGTTTTAACATGGTTAAGATGCTAATAGCTTCACACAAGATAACATTCATATGCAAAGGAAAAAACAAACCAAAAAAAACCACAAGCTCCTCTTAAGTCAGTTAATTTACAAAATTTCAACTCAACAAGAAACGACAGAGTATTTTTTACAAGCGACCTTATCCATATTCATTTTTATTAAAGTGTTTAAAATGACACACATAAAAACGAATCAATGTCATTCTCATGCCCGTTCTGGCAAATTCTCGTTCTCACACAGATAGTCTGAAAGAAAAATGAGAATAAGGTGAAGACAAAAAGATGGGAAGTACACACCTGTACTTGCAGTTTACACACTGATAAGTGTACTTGCTGTGTATAATGTAGTCATGGCAACGAGCAACAACAGGCATAAAAGGGAAAGCTTTGTTAACTTTTCTGGCCCTGCAATTTCAAAAATAAGAGAAAGGAAATGAAAATAGCTTGGATAGTTTGAATTTGCATTAACATAATAACTATAAATATTGAATATTAACGTTGCAACAACAAATTCTTGTAGACACACCCTTCTAATTTCAGTAAAAGCACAATATGCAGTTATATAAAAGTATTACAGATTTTGGCAACATGCTTTTCATAAGAATTACCTACCTTGAGAGAAAACAAAATCTAGAAAAAAAAGGAAATTGATGGACAAACAAAAGATAACAGCTTTTCCTCATAAATAAGAAGTAAATAAAATTTATAAGCAAAAAAATACATTTCAAACCTTCTGAGTACTGATTACTCAACTCAAAGCTGTCAAAAGATAATGTTATTTGACTGATGCAAATAAGACTGCAAATAAAACACCCAATCAAGAACGACGAAAAAACCCAAAAGTATTCTTGATGACAGGACACACCCCCTTCATGACAAATACGACAGTAGACATGCACAGTGTAGCGGTAGATATAGGGTGCCAAGGGTTTGGACTAATTATTATGGCTATTCCTTTTTGCCAAGGTCCCTTTCGATCTTAAACACTTTGCATCAAAGACCTTAATGAAATTCATTGTTATATTTAGTTATTCATTCTTTTATATTTTTAACTATTCATTATTCATTTATGTTCTATTCATGTTTATCATTTATTTACCAATCAATTTTGTCTATTATTTTATCGTTTCCTGTTTTATGACGAATCACTATGTGAAACATTGTTAAAAAAATTTCCCTGTCGAGGAATCGATAAAGTTATCTCATCTTATCTTATCTTAATCTCACCATGACTTCTAGACCCTTCCATCCAATCATTTTTGTCTATTATTTTATCGTTTCCTGCTTTATGACATGACACATCCCTGTGTGAAACATTGTAAAATAATTTCCCTGTTGAGGAATCAATAAAGTTATCTTATCTTATCATATCTGATCTTAATCTCACCATGACTTCCAGACCCTTCCATGACTCTCATTGACTTGATTGATGAGCTTGACGGCAGCATGGCACAACTCATGGACTAATGTGTCTCTCACTCGCTCTGGCATTATAGATGTTATGATAATGATAATAATAACTAATAACAATAATATTATTATAATAATAATCCTAACGATAAAAATATTTTGTCAAATGGGATTTTAAAATCACTGCACTATTACTCAGATGAAGGTCATCAAATGGAATAAAAATCCATACCCTTGCCATTTCTAGTCATGAACAAGAGTTGGAGAAAAGATGCTACACATCAATTATGAAGGCAATGCGAATAAGAAATTCAGAGCCAATGAAAGAAACCTTGGAGCACTGACTCCATAGATCAATAGGTAGAGCATCTGCCTCGGAAACGGTCGGTAGGTCAACCCGCTTTCCGTGTCATACCAAAACTGTTAAAATTAAAATAGGCATTTTAGCAGCAGTCCAATACGGCGCTAAGTGTTCAGGGAACTGCTAAAACTGGTTGGGCCAGTACCAGCATATTGTGATTGGGTATGATAGATATTCAAGTAAAAACTCCATTTCTCTGTGTGGCAGCACGTTAACTTGTCAAGAGATCTCTGTCTTTAATATGACCTTAATTGTTTTAAAAAGGGCATTAACCCTTTCAATGCTAAGCACACCAAATCTTAAAGATTTGCCGGTTCTTACACCAGGTAAATCAGATTTCAGGGAACTAACAACATAGGTATGCCAAAAGCTTGAAATTCAGGCTTTTGGCATTAATCAGTTCACTGAAATCGGATTTATATGGTATTAAAGAACACGTACATTTTCAAGATATTGCATCTGTTGTGTTAGAATCAGACCTCACTGTGAAAGGGTTCAACAGGTGACAAGAAACCAGGCAAACATTGGAGGCACTACACTTACACTGGATCCACATCAAAGGTACCTGTGGCTATGAGGATGAGCATAATAAAATAAAGAAACTGACTGTTAAAGAAAAACTAGGCAGAATTTTACCTGGGCTATCACAAATTTTAGTAGAGAGGGTTATTTTTGTGGCGTAATTTGGATAAATCCCTCTGTAAGAAAAGGTGCCGGCTGTTTTGGTATACCTCATGCTCCATTCTAAAAGAACTGTAGATGGAATCTGTAACAAAGATGGAAAATCATTTGCCTATTTCGATAACAAATACAACAAAAATTTGAAAGGGTTTTTAACTGTGAGCAGAGAAATCTATTCACTATCCAACCCAACTAGAATGTTCTATCTATCTATTACCCATAACACCTTGTAGTGTTGAAGGCATCAACAAAGTCCCTCCATTCCGTCCTGTCTGAGTCTGTTCTACCCCTTTATTGCCTTTTCCACAGTTCTCCCCCATGTCATTATAGGCCTTCCCTGCGTTCTCTTTCCTTCACGCGTCCAGCAGAGGTATCTGAGTTGAAAAATCTATAAATCATAAAACACAACTTACAACTAATAAAATTTTGATTTTTTCTCACCTGTGACTCAAATACGGTTTCATTGAAAACTTTGAATAACTTTGCTGTCAGTTCTTTCCTCAGAGACTTGAAACTTTTAATGTATCTAGACGCAGACAAATTAGGAGATAAAAAAATATCAATTGAAGAAATTCATAGACATGTTATAAATAAAGTTGACTCTAAATCATTGCTTACTCAAACGATTGACAAATGTTCACAAATTCAATCATGGAATAACTTCACACCTAATATATAAAAAATGTATGACTTTAGGATCAAAACCTTTAATATCTCTGGAATTAGATAATATGATGAGCAAACCTATGATGAAGGAAAACCTAGAAAATTAACACACAATCAAAGTTTTGTCAGAAATAGAAAGCACAGTCTTGCCTTTGTGCTTCAGGATGGCGCTTGAAACCACAGTAGTCCGAGGAGAGAGATTTGAGAAAAAAAGTCTTATCATCTTCTGAATTTGCAACAGAAGGTCTGAAAGGTTTTGGAGCTGTCCAGGGGTGGACATTGGGTGAAGCTAAATTGAGGAGAAAATATACAAGTATATTATTTCATGGATGAAAAAAATAAATAAATACATTTCAGAATTAATCAAATAGCTGAGTTTTTTAAAATCGTGTACACACCCTAGAGAATTTTTTTCTTACTTCCAGTAAGCATTGCCCAATTTTATGACACTGAAAGATAATCATGGAAAAAAAAAGATTTTGTTAAAGAAAAAAAGAATTGAACAGTTAACTCCCCTTACCTTTTGATTGAATAGGTGTCTGAAATGAATTTGCAGTCCGGGGTCTGGACTTTGGAGTTGTGATTGGCAACGAGAAGGGAAAGTTTGATTTGGATGCTTTCCCATGGTCAAGAAAATCATCAGAGTCACTACTCCAGCAAGGATTTAAGCCGGTAGTGTTGGTGGTATCCCTCATCTCTCTTTTTTCCCGCCAGTTTGTTTCTGAAGAAGGGGTTACTTGATTCTCTTTTCCACTCCAGGATTTATGGGCATTAGTTTTGTTTGGTGGAGTTGTCCGCTCTTTGTCTCCAAAACAATAGGAAGGAGGTGCTTTTAATTGACTTGTTTTCGTCTTTACTTCCCGATTTTTAGGATTTCCTTTCTCCACAGGGCTTTTCTCACTCTCACTTTCAACTAAAGAATCAGACAAATCTGATCCTGATTGATCTGAATCGTAATCAGAAGAACTGGTTGAAGTGTAACTCTCTTTCTTTTTCACACGTCTCCTAAGAAATAAAATAAAATTAAAATGACCAACATAGCCATTATAAAAAATCAGTTATATTTATATTCCAAAAAAAATAATTTGACATTAAATGTGCTTAAATATATTTTACAACATTTTTTGGGGGAGAAGAGAGGAAACACACTGTAGGCAAAAGAATCACCACTTATTTTAAGATAAGTTTGTAAAAAAATATATGATAGCACCATCTGAGGCAAGACATAAGTTAACTAAGATAGGTTTAAAAATAAACTCATTAGAAACCCCCATCCTCAAAAGCAAATCTATATATCTAACAGCAGACAAATGTGTAAAAAAGATTGGATGATGACGAAGGCGCTGTGGCTAAACTGGCAGTGAAGGAGCACAGAACACAGAGGCACTTCCTACCAGCAGAACTTCGTTTTATCTTTGGAATTGCCTCAATCCACACAAGTGTAAAGCGGGTACCAATCTGCAATTTGGGTTGGGGAAAGTAATCCGCAGTAAACCAACATCCTATACAAGGGTGGCAACCATTGTCATTTGACCGCTTCACGCTACAGAAACTGGGATAAGCTCTGACTTCATGGGCCATAAGACTTAAAGGATTTACTCTGGATGATGATATGCATAGTGATTGCTAAAGAACACAGCAAAAGATAAAATAGTCATGACGAACCTTTCTCTATTTATTTTCTTCTTTTCCAGGATATTATTTGTCTTGATATAAAACAACTCATCCTCATCATCCCCTGAACATTCTCCATTGCTGTCTGCCTTAGATGAGTCATCCGAATCAACAATGAATTCATCTAATGTAGACCTGTAGGAAAATGATGAAAGATAATTATGAATGAACTATTCATTGTAATTTTTCTTAAGTTACTAGTAAAAAGAAAGGGAGAGGGGGGAGAGAGAGACAGGGAGAGAGAGACGGGAAGAGAATGAACTAGAGAGAAAAAACAAAAGACAGAGAGAGAGAGAGAGACTGAAATTCACATACTCATTTTTTTGTTCTTCCCTCCTTTCATTCTTTTGGTCTGTCTTCACTCTTTCAAGAACTGAAAATTGAAAAAAATTGAACTAAAAATAAAAATAGACCTCTCTGGAACTGAAAAAAAAAAAAGCTTTCCTAAGATCAAATATATTTAGAAAATGAGAGGATAAAGAAAACATTTTCTGAAGTTTAAAAAAAAAAGTGGATTGTTAAGAGAAATCTCAGTATAAGAAAAAAAAAGATATTTTAAAATTACACTAAAATTGTTCATGCATGTTCCAAATTTTCAAATGAGAAAATGTTTGATGTAAATAAATATATGTACATCTTTTTAAAGCCACAAAAGTATGGCTACCAAGTACAGAGGGATAAGGGCAGCTTTTATGCATTAAGTGATCCTTACACTTTTCAAAGTTGTCATCGTCGTCACTGCTACTGCTAATTTTTCTTTGACGAGTGGATGACACACTGAAACAGTAGATATTGCAAAATATGATCTTAACTAAATGCTGTGTATACAAAGATTAAAGATAATAAACTAAAAGCAGAGACATGATCATTACTCATAAGAAAATTGATCAAGGGACTAAATAAAAAATCCATTGGATGCTCTGGTTCGACTCTTGCTTAAAATAATGGAATCTTTTAGCTCAGATTTGACTGTGTGGGTAATTGATAAGGTTTAACTACAAACACCTCAGTCACATCTGCAAATTTGTCTCTATTTACTCACTTTAAATTTTTTTAATGAAAATCGAATCGGCCACAACTAAGCCAATATTTCAAATTTTCAAATCTGATTCAAAGAAATGATTACCCTTGTTGACAAGATAAAGCACTTAAACTGGAAGTGATACTGTCAATATCAGCATCTGGAGTAGGGTGTTTATCTTCTTTTTCTGCTGCTTTCCGAAGACTAGACGGGCCAGGGAGTTTCCCATCACAACAAGGTGTAGGAGATTCAGCAAGACCAGAACATTTTTCATCTGATACATCTTTCCTTTCATCAAAAATGTGTGGAGAAATATCTGGAGCTTGTAAGTTATCTGCCTGACAGTCAAAAATATCTTCTTCACTGTCAGGAATAACAGCATCATTCTTTAACTGATCATTTGGAGTGTCTGGATTTGTGTCAGACTCTGAATCATTTGCAAGGACTCCAACTGGAGAACCATTGGTGGAGTAGCAATCATCAAATAAGGGGATATTTCTATAAACAGAAAAAGGTTGACCTGTATTAGCAGGACTTGGTTTCTGTCCATTTTCATGGGACAGTTGTGAGTCTGAAATGACTTGATTTGTTAAATTATTTGAAATTACAGGTAAATTCTGATGGTCTTTGGTTGTAGGTGAGCTTGGAATTGATGTTGCTGAGGTAGATGATGGAGCTGAAGTAGTTTGGTCAACATGTAAGAAACTTGTCTGAGCAGATGCATCTTGAACATAGTAACTGTAACACTCTTGAAGGCTGGCTTCATGATTAGACGTGTCATGTAATACACAATTTGCACTAACTTCCTTTTCCTCTCCTCTATCAGTCAACACACCATCACAAAGATTCTGTGTATCTAAAGTCTGATGATTGAATCGATATTCAAGAGCTGTGATATAATGTTCATTTTCAATTTGAGGATCATTAGGGAAAGTTGAATGAACAGTTCTTTTTATAGAAGTAGAAGCTGTTATTTTATCATCCCAACTATCATCAACTTTTTTAGTCTTTCCAATCCTTTTCTTTAAAAAATCCAATCTTGCAGAGTATTGACAATCCTTTTCCTTGCTGTCAATAAGATGAGTTGAGTCCATGACAGGGGGTCCAATATCCTCTGTGAAGGAGGGAAGACTTGACATGCGGCGTTGAAATTCACTTGAAACAATTGAATTATCGCTTTGCTTCTTACGGTGAGACAGTCTTTCTTTTATCCCAAATTGAAATTCATCCTCAGAGTCAGAGAAGTTAAAATTTATAATTTTTGAAGGTTTTTTGGATTTTTTATCCATGACTGCGCTGTAGACAATGTTGTTCAAGTTTTGTATGACAGGAAAGTCTCTTCCTGGAAAGGTAATCAAAACACTTTTTTTATGCAGTGAAATGTGCAACTAATAAAAAAAGAAATGAAAACAAAAAGATAATGTTATCTTATCATGGATAGAAACAGAAAGCAACGTATATCATGTTTTAGTTTAAAGATCATTATGAAATTGAAATTTAACATTTAATTTCACTTTGATGCCCAAAAATAAATAAAAATTTTGATGTTTATTTGTCTTCTTGTAACTTTTGGTATGAAAAAATGAAAAATGTAAATACCCAAACTGTCTAATGTGTTTTTCCATTTCATGCTAATGTAGACCTGAAACGCATCCCTATTTTGATTAAAGATCTGGAAATGAAATCAATGCTGCAATCTGGCCAAGATGCTGGTCTATCAAACCCAATAGGTGGGTCTTTACCTATTTTGACACAGTGAGGCAATAGGAGTAAATTTTCTTGCCAAGGGAAAAACTGCAGTAGCTGTGGTAGAATTCAAACCCTGTCCCCAAAGGCTCTATGCTGTGACGCTACCATGCCTCTCTACACTTGGTAGTCATTGAGTTCAGTAGAACGACCAAAATGTTTGCTATTGAAGAAATCATTTTGATTTGAATATATATATAATTGTAAGGTGCCATTATAAACAAGAATTTTCTAAATAATTAAATTCTTTATTCATGACAGTTCTATCACAAGTAAATCATGAAGAGAGAGAACATTACCTTGTGTCTAGCGAATGGGATGGGAAAAAGTTACACGAACTTGCTCTTTCATTTTTCTTATCATCACAATAGATTTAAGTTTTCGTTAAGAGTCAGTTCACGAATTTTGCTGGTGAAATTTATTTCTATTAATTAAAGACTTGTTTGCCTCAGTTTGGTTCACACAAGTTTGGGTCTCTCCTAGCCTATCTATGGATTTTGTGTAGACCTTGTATCTACACAATCAAAGTACAAAAAAGCTGAAAGGTTCGTATCAGTATCAGATAGCAAATATATAAAAAGAAACTAAAGCCTTCTCACATTGGATGGCAGTTAAAATTTCATTACCTTCTAACAAAGATGGGGGCACAGGAGCCAACTCGTATCTAACGTGCAACCACTCTGTTGGAAATAGAAAATATTTAGTCGTGAGGCCCAGTTTAGACCAGATAAACCTGAGGTTGTCTCAACAACAACAAACAAAAAAAAGCTCAAATTCTAGTCTAGAGTATGTGTTAAAAGACAGAGGTAACCAGATTTAGATGTGTCCATTTTTCTTAGCCAAAGGGATGATCTTACACTTACAGCACAAAATTCAGTTCGTCACGTTTGACTTCTTGGTCCAAACTGATGCTACATCTAGCTAGACCTAGGTCTAGGCAGTGCTCGAAAACAGTTGTTGCACAGTAGGTATGGGATCTCCTCAATTCATATGGCAAGAGGCTTTATCTTATGATAAATTTAACGTTATATTTATAAGAGATCTATCTATCTATTATCTAGATAGACGGCAAAGAAAAAGCTCGAAACAAGAGGGGAGCAGGGACTTAAAAATCAGGGAGCCTAAAAATCAGTAAAGGTGGCTTTGCTTTGATCCCTTCATCAACATCCCTTAGATAACATTGTTCGAACATCAATGGTCCTCCTCTCTTTTAAGAGATGATACATTTTATAGATATACACAAAAGAGGTTAAGTTTAAGGCGAGTGCAAAGAATGATAAATAGGATTAGACGTCTATTTATTTGGAAGTTCTTTTGGCTGGTGTTCGACTTAGGAAAGATCTAGAGCTAGAGTTAGTAGTAGACATCAATTTGAGATTTGTTTTGACCGCCATATCTTTCATGACTTTTAAGGAGAGAGAGCTCTGCTTAGGTCTTTTTTTTTCTCCGCATATAAAAAAATCGCACATGGAAGGGTGGGACAGGGGGTGGGTTAGATCATTTTAGATAAACTGAATCA
>JAUEKZ010198035.1:0-11552 GCA_031471865.1 Melibe leonina | reverse complement strand
TGTTTTGGATGGAAATTTAATGCGTGATAACAAAACCCCCCCCCCCCCCCAAAAAAAAACAACCCAATAAAGTTATCATATCTTATCTTATCTTATTAGACAATTAACTGCACTTTTTGACCACTCCCACTCATTTTTTTTTTAATAGTAATAAATTAACAAATAAGGGTAATGAAAATGATTTTTTTTTGACAAGCCAAGTCAATCAATTAATTGAAAGAAGAAGAAGAAGAAGACAAAAAACATCTGATCTGTGTAGACAGACAAAACTCACGTGTTGCTGAAACTGGACGGCAGGGAGGGTGGCATGTCCGGTACTGGGGCAATGATGGTGCTATTGGGGCAGGAGGTGGACATGACGTTCTTGGCCTTGGAGGAACTCTCCTCTTCCTCCTCCGTTCTGTGAAAATAATAATAATAATAATAACAATAATAGTGGTAATAATAATGATAATACTAATAACAAAAATAATGATCAACAATAGCAATAAAGTCTATTAACAGTTTGCCTTTCCCATTGAGAACAGCTCAAGAAAAAGAAAACATGCTGACAAACTATTTCACAAGGCTTTCTCATCAAGTGGAAAGAAACGTATAAATTCAGCATATTGTGAACCATATTGGTTTGTTTCCTACATACATACAAACTGCCATGGATAAAAGTAACATGATGCACCGGGTAGTTACATGATTGTAGATGGATAAAGACCTACCTATTATCACATTATGAATGATATCCTGGTTTATATTTTTAAATGATTTTTATTTTCATTTTCTTTAGATAACTAATTCCTAGTAAAATGAATACTTATATTATATATTTTTAACCTTTGAAGGACGAGAGACAAAACTATCTGAATTCCTTCTGGTAAAAGCAATACTCACGTATCTTTAACCTTTGAAGGACGAGAGACAATTATCTGTCGGTTTTTAGAGTCTTGTGGTTCAAGCAAATCATCCATGCTTAAAGACTTGAGTTGCACGTTGATCTTGGTGGAGCATTTTTCATTCTTTTCCAATTGCAGCGAAAAATCATGGAGATTCAGCTCCACCAAGCCTTGCTCTCCGTCCCCAAAGTCCCATCGCAATTCGACCTTCAAACAGGACACAGGAAAAAATGTATAGAAGCAGATAGGAAAAAATGATGACCATGAATCATCAAGAAATATAAAAGGAATTTTTTTAAAAGTGACATAAAAATTTACAAGCGGGCAAGAAATAAAGACTTTGTGATTGTTTTATGATTGAATAGATTGTTTACAACAGAATTTCCCTTGTTAGGGTCAGGGTCGAATGTTTGAATCTCGCTCTGGACACTTTTCTTTTTTTTCCATTTTTCTGCTTTCTTTCGCTGTCTCATGTTTGCATTGCTTATTTTTTCAAATTTGAATCATCTATGGTCGTCCCGCTCTAGAAAGGTCATAGAGGCATTTAAACATTGGTGTGTAAAAATAGCAATGTCATGTGAGTCTAGTCCTCAGAGCAATTAAGAAAAGCAGATCGTGTAAAATTTTGTAATTTATTGTCATAAGAAATGAAACAATTTAAAAAAAAATTCAAATGATCTATTCAAAAATAAAAATTGAAAATACCTGGAAGAGTGGGACATCAAAGTCAACCTGTTTAGCAAGAAAGTTCTTTTTATCAGCGGCAGTTTGTACTTCAAATAATTCCTTCCGTCTCTGTTGCTCTGGATTTTGGCCTGGATTAAAAGTGCCAAATTCACGACCCGAAGGCAAAGGATTATCGCTCAAGTAGAGAGCAGGGGGGTCTGTTGATGATCCACTAGGCATGGCAGCCACATTCCCCTCGTATGTTAAATTGTCGGTCGTTTGTAGAATTTGTTCGTAAATGTCTTTAGACAGTTTGAGCATCAGAGGAGAAGATATTTTTGATTTGACGTGTAAAACAGATGAGAATTTGTTCAGATTATAACTCTCCCTCTCACGGCGGAAACATTTTGGCAAGCCTGAGCCGTGTGAGTCCTTCAGATTATAAATTGCATGTTGAATGTCCGGATTGATAAATGGGATGTCCAGATTTTTTTTCCCAATTATCAAAATTATTGACGTGTTGTACAGAATTGGGATACCGCATTTCTGCGTGACATCAGACAAATGGGCACTTAGCGTGTTGATGAAGGGATAAGTCAAGTCCAGCTCCAGCCAAAGTGAGTACAAATTCATGTTGGTCAGGGAAATGTTGATCAGGGCCTCCGTGTCATCAAAGTCATCAGCAAAGAGTGGGTCGCCTCTTCTTTTTCCAAGCATTCCTGAGTTGTCTACCCCTATTTCTCCAAGATGGGCGATAAGGACCTAAAATGGATTCAACAACAACACAAATTTTGTTATCCATTTATTTCATGGTTTTATGGCTCAATAGAAAAAAACAAGAAATTTCTTTTATAAGTTGGATTGGAGAGGGGGACACCCAAAATTCATAAATAAAAGAACAATCTTTAAAAGATCATTTCTTTTCTATGGTTTGATGGGTAAAAATTTGACAACTGTGTGTGTGCGTGTGTGTGTGTGTGTGTGTGTGTGCAGGGTGGGAGAGGGGGGTATGTGATGTGGGAGAGGGGGGTATGTGATGTCAGTGGGTGCTTGGATGTGTGTTGATATGGAAATCATCTATTTCCTAATGTTTACCTGGGCGTTTCCAGGAGAACGAGGCACCAGCAGAATAGGGGACTCCATCTTGACATTGACCAGAACATTTCCATGATCCAGACCTGCTTCCTGGAGGCTTGGGCTGCTGCCAGCCTGAGCCTGTGGCAACGACCTCGAGTCCAGCTTTCCACAGCCGACGTTGTCTACAAAGGCGCCGTCGGCCGAAGCTGAAGGAAAATGCAATTTTGTGTTTTCACTTCTAACGCCCACCATACCCATGGCAACCTCTGTTGCTGCTGTTTTGATCGAGTCTGCCCACTCGGTGACATGATCTTTGAACTCTGAAACACAGTCCATCAACTCGTCTAAAAACTTTGGGCTATGAATATAACACAGCGAAGCCATGTCAAAACTTGCAAGGATTCCATCGGAAGGGGATGTGGTTGGATTTTTTCCTGCCATTAAAAAGTCTGATACTTCATTTACAGAGAGATTTGCAGCTCTTGTCAAATCGTTTTCAATTTGTGTCTTTTTAATGATAAAGGTACAGGCTTTCTTTTCATCGTGAGGCATCGAAGGTCTTTGCATGCTGTTGGCTGGTGACACATTGAGGCTGTCTGAAGTCTCCTGGGGTTGGAATTGACCAATGCTGATGATATGCTGGTAAAAGTTCTTTTCATCTGGGGTGACGTCGACAAGATGAAAACCTCCCAAGCTTCCTTCAATATTCCAATCGTCATCTAGACACGTAAGAGATAAGACCAGAAAAACAGAAATGTTAAACAATTTCGTTATTGAAAAAAAAAACGAAAAAAAAAACTACAATAAGTACTTTAAAAAACTTTAGCTTGCACAAAGATAAGAATTGTAGAGTGAGATTTTTTTTTCTTCACTTTTTACTTTCACTTTGTACTACACAGAAGCCATAGAGTTGTTTTTCATTCCATTCAATTTCAATGAGTGGGCAGTCAGCCACTGTTTTTTTAGAAGGGTTTTTATTTTAAAAGGAAATCAGTGGTACATAATACCATATTATCAATGATAACACCCTGCACTTGGAAAATAGACTCTTAAGAAACACACTTCCTGCATCAAATAGCACCATGTGTATGTTCTCAAGACAAATATTCAAGCGTGTATTGTCTCATGTCTTTAATGTGTTGTAATATTTGTATGTCACAGCGCAACAAAAGGCATTCAGCAAGGTTATCCATTATCATGGAAAGAGTCATTACACACATGGAGCCTTGATGCATTAATCACTACACTGCAACCCTTGCACATATCAGAGTAGTTGGAGCTCTTGAAAGGAATAATTTATCTTGTATCATTGGACAGCTTGTCTACAACCACCAAGCTCATGACAAACATAAAAGCGCCTTTAAAAATGCGCTCCACCATGCAACTTAAAGAAACACACTCTAAGTTATTATAAATCACTATTAAAAGGGATAATATATGTATCATAAGACAGCTTGTCTACAACCACCAAGCTCATGACAAACATAAAAGCGCCTTTAAAAATGCGCTCCACCATGCAACTTTAAGAAACACACCGTAAGTTATTGACCATAAATCACTCTTAAGTTTAAGAATCAACATGCCCACAGACAGAAGAATAAGAAGAGGAATAAAAAGAGGAAGAAGAAGAAGAAGAAGAAGAAGAAGAAAAAGAAGAAGATAAAAAAGAAAAAGAAGATAAAGAAGAAGAGGATAAAGAAGAAGAAGATAAAGAAGAAGATAAAGAAGATAAAGATGAAGAAGAAGATGGAGAAGATAAAGAAGAAGAGCCAGAATATCTACATTCCACAAATTCAAAGCACCTGATGAAGCTGCCAGCTGGGCATTTGATATGGTAGCCGTGGCAACCTTCCTGGCCACTTTCTTCCTGTTGGTATTTTCAAAATGCAGCATCATCACATTCATACGCTTGAAGTCAGCGTTGATGTACAGCTGGTCTTTGCTCTGTTTGACCATGAAATAGAAAACCAACATTTTAACAATAAAAGCCACAAAAAACTCAAATCAAATCAAATCCTGCTGCTAAGTTGTCTATAGTGAAATCCACATCGAAACAGGTAGCTTGTTTGCCGGTACCTACGTGTATATCCACTTAATTATCTCTTGCCACAGTACAAGAGGGATAAAATTAGTCACAGGATTTCACTGGAGAAAACCTAGAGAAAAATTACTTCTCTTCTTATTCCTGTGACTTATATATTTCAGTTTTTTTAGAATCAGATCCCGCTGTGAAAGGGTTAGACATAACCGTTCCTTTTAGGAAATACACTTTTTCTCGCCTATTAAAGGATTGATACTTGCCAACGGCTTCTCCAATTCAAAACTGTTGCCCTCTTGTGAAGAGGGCGAGACTTGTGTAGAGCTCTGTCTTGACACAGGAAATAATCGATTCACAAAGCTCATTATTTCCATCAGAGTCTCTTGATTAGCTGAGGATAAAAAGCATTCATAATATGATTAAAAACCATCTTGTTGTTTCACCAGAAGGGAAACACCTGTAGGCATTGATTCATTGATTCATTATTTTTTTAAGTGTACAGCTTTTTTCTTCCCTGGCTTGTAGGACAACTCCTTGGTTTAACCCCTTTCAACAGGCTTAGCCTCCGTTTTTAAACACAGAAAGCACATCTACCAAGCCATAAACACAAACACAGAAAATGAATCCATCTACTTATAAACAAAAACACAAAGCACCTACCAATGAAGTCAAGACTGTTGAACTGAAGTCGTAGAATTCTCGTCGTCTCATTTGATTGACCCTCCGGCAATGATCCAACCTTAGTGATGACCTCATAATCAAGCAGTATCAAGGCTTGAGAATTCTTGTCTGTTGATGGGGTGAATTCAACATCAGGCAAGCTTTCCTCTAAATGCTCGGGGAAATGATCACCTGGAAAAAAAAACGTTATTTTATCACACTTTACAATTTTTATACATGGTATAAACAAACAAGGGAAAAAAGATCAAGACAAAAGCAAGCAGATGATCAGCCCAATGTGATGATAGCATTTAGAAACAAGAAAGGTAAAAGTGTCTGAAATGGAGAGAGTGGAGGGCAGCTAACAGCGTGACCAGCACTGAGGCTTGATGTGGAAGGAGGACTGCCTTGGAATTGGTGGGTCTGTGATTCCAGTCCTGGTTTGGTCAGGCCTAAATCATTGAATAAAAATCAGCAATTCATTTATAAGCTGCCTGGCAAAGTACCAATCCCCAATTTGGGTGGGGCAAATTAATCTGCAATAGACTAGCGTCCAATCCAATCCCCAATTTGGGTTGGGGAAACTAATCTGCAATGGAATAGCATCCTATCCAGGAGGTGGCAAACATTGTCATTTGTCTGCTTCACACGACAGAAACCGGGATAAGCCAGTAGGACCCAGTAGGCTCTAAAGGACTTCCTCTTTTCCTAGCAAGGTGCTTGACATTATGGGAACAATGCTTATACTGGTTGGCTCAGTGTCAATAATATACTGTGAATGGGTGAGTTATCCCTGACAGGCAGCATTTTAACCTGTAAAGAGAATCCTCTTTCTTTATGACCTGAAAAAGGATAGTAAAGAAGCGAGGCAGCATTTTAACCTGTAAAGAGAATCCTCTTTCTTTATGACCTGAAAGAGGATAGTAAAGAAGCGGGGCAGCATTTTAACCTGTAAAGAGAATCCTCTTTCTTTATGACCTGAAAAAGGATAGTAAAGAAGCGAGGCAGCATTTTAACCTGTAAAGAGAATCCTCTTTCTTTATGACCTGAAAAAGGATAGTAAAGAAGCAACAAGCAGACCAACAGTTTAAACAATGGTATAATCAAGGCAGCAGTAGCAGATTGTCATTTGGGTTACACCTCCCCGGGCTGTAATCAAGGGGGAACAAGGAAATAGAATGGTTGTTATGATCGGAAAGTAGGAATGTGTGTTCTATCTTTGATGTTATTATTATTTTTATTATTACTTCAGTTCATAGTAATCACTGCCCTTGGTTTTTGTGCCCATGCTTCAGTGTCCTGTTTACATCAGTCCCAGAATAAAATTTGGTTCCCTGAGCACCAGTCTTTCATTTTGTGTATTTAATATCAAATGTAATCCATTGAAAAAAATACTATAGGCTAAAACTACATCAAACCCTGGCTGGGAGGGAAAAGCCTGAAAGGGAGACAGTGAAGGGCAGCAAAGAGATTTACATGAGGAATGAAGGCTGCCGTAAGCTATGCCATGGAATATAACTTAACAACCATTGCAACAATACTAATACTATAAGTCACATTAATCTATCTACGTTCTATCCAATTCCAAAGAAGGGCATTGAGTGCTGAAAAAGGACAATCCTCAAGCAGTTGGGGAAATCAACAAAATAAGTAAAGAAAAGTAATCTGCATTCTATGTAAAAAAACCAGTCTAAATCGTGAACGTCCATGGACGCATTGTCACCGGTGGTCGCAGGAAGTTTTTTCATACTCATCTACCCTCTACAATGGAAGGAATGACATGAATGAGATGTAATAGAACAATCTAAAGGCAGAGACTAAAACTTAATCACACCAAAACCCAAAACATACCAACAGCTTAGCAACATGTGTTCAATGAACACACGTTCAGTACGCCACACAAAATTGTGGAACAGCTTGCCTACAACCACAAAGCTCATAAATAGCATTGAAGCCTTTCAAATACTCTAAAAAACACCCAATAAGTTAATAACTTTAAAAAAAATTGCTCCCAAGTTTAAAAAGTCTGTAACCGACCACGTTGCAATGTGCACTGACAGTAATACTCTGCTCAGCCGCATCAGTCAGCTAATTGGAAGAATAAAAAAGAAGAAAAAGGCGGCAACACCGATGAAGGATAAAAGGCAGCTACAAGGTTGGGGTGGGATGCCTGCATCTGTGAGATGTGGCTCGCCTCTGAACATGTATAATGGCTATGGGCAAACATCAGACCAAGCAGACAACACAAGGCTGCCTGTATGAATAACTACCAGGCTCATTGAGGCATTGTAGGAATAAGGGCTGAAAACAATATTGAGACTCTCTAATATGTAAGGCTCTAAGCTATCCTCATAATCAAAAAAAAAAAAAATTTTTTTTTTTAAAAACCAACAAAAAAACCCAACTATAATTTCATGCTCACAACTGCGACAAATATCACTCACCAAGACGGAATCCTGTATCAACATTTAGAAACATGAAAACAATTTTAATTTAAGATACAACTATTTTGGAAATACATTTTTGTGTTGGAGTAAAATTCTATTCTACCAAGAATGGTCCTTTTAAAAAAATTGCTTTCAATGGTTTTTGTTTGCTTGTGTGTTTCTTTTTTCTGTAATAAATCTATCCTTATATTATCTTTGTTTCTAATTGCTCAAAGTACTTTATTGATCATCTATGAAGTTAAAGAATATTTTAAAAATTCCAATTCTGATGTCAGATTTTCAAGACTGGTTAAAATAAGATGATATCCCTGATCAGAGTTTGAGGATGTGAAACAAAATCCCACCCCATCCCCCCTCCCCCTTGAACACTACTATTACCGAGCCCCCACAGAACACTTGCACACCTCACCTATGTATGCTTTACAACAGAGAGTCATTCCCCATCCCCATTCCATCCTCTTTCCAACACCACACCACATACAACTAATTATTTTATGATTGAAAATAAGATTTAGATTACCTTGGACTTAATCACAAGTTTCTTTGTTTCTTTATACATAATGCCAAACATCTTGGCAGCAGAAATTTAAATTTGAATGTTTTACATACTTTGAACAGCAATCCTTTAAGGAATAATAACAATAATTATAATGATAATAAAAATATTAATAATAATGATAAATAGCATTTGTATAGCACATAAAAAAGACAAAGTCCTGGTTCACAATGAGGATGAGGTTGTGGTAATACAGGTTATAGATAGAGAAATATAATATTGTAGATAGATAATGGCTTCAGGGTCGCATGGACGCTTGCACAAACTGTGCATCATCGTTAGTAAGAAATGTAGTGTGTAATCTTTCTCCATGTCTGTCTATCCTGTGCGAGTTCTGTTAGTTCTGATATTATATGATAATAATAAGCACTGTTATTTTTCGTTACCTTGAGACAAGACTGCATGAAATGAATTGCTTATCGCCTCTTGAATGGACTGGAAACTTGCAAAGGAGATTGAAGGGGTGAGTCCAGGGATGGGGGAAGATGGGGAGGCAGGCGAAGATGGGGAGATTGGCGAAGCAGGAGAATTAATCTCAGAGCCTCTGATGCTGCCACTGTGGCTATCCAAGCTGAAATAAAAAGGAAAAATGACATCTTACAATTTGACATATATAATATATCTTATGTTCAAAAAGAAAAAAAACATTTCATGAGCCGATTTTGGTGCAGAATTATCTCCGTTATTATAAATTTAACGACCACCAACTTCCACATGAAGATAAATACTCACTCAGAGCATGTTTATGTTGATAAATCAATCAGTTTAGAACTCGTCTTATGCAACTTTTAGATGTTGAAGTTCAGACTTATGGTACCTTGATGTCAATTCACTAAAAATCTGATCAATCTGGTTGGAGCACATGTAAATTTTGAAGATTTAAAAAAATATTTCAGTTCGATTATAATCAGACCCTGCTGTAAAAGGTTTAACCATTTATTCAGATGTACAGGTCAGATCAGTGTTCCCCTAAACGTACATGATGTTTTTGTGAGAAGCCACCAACAGCTCAAAGTCTTGCCCGTAACTCTGCATGGCGTCCACCAGGAGAAGACTGTGTACAGTCAAGATCAGGGACAAGTCCAGCGGTTTGTTATGCACATCCAACTTCACTCCAGTCACCTGGAGCTCTATCAATGCTTTACCTGAAAGTAGAAAAAAAAAAAGTCACAATAGTAGTTGAAATAAAAAGGGTGGACCGCTTTGCCTTCGATACCAGGTCACACAAGATACTTTGTAATTTTATTCTGTATTTGGTTGGGTTTTTTTTTGTTCTTTTCTATCCTGATGGAGTTTACTGGCTGTCCTGTCCTTGTTCTGTCTATTACTAGCCTGTCAACTACTCCTGTTCCGCAGTAGTTGGTTTGTTGGTTATTGCCTGTTTCATATCCCTTTACGACGCACTTTAAGCAATATTCATATGTCAATGACGGAGCTCTACAGACAAATTGATGTGCTATGCTGTCGTACAGAGGACATTTTACCAAGGATGTTTTACAACAAGCTGATGATTTTAAAAAAAAAATTGAAAGTAAAAAGTGAGGCTGACTATGAAGAAAAAACCTCAATGTCTTATAAGAAGTCGCTGGCAAAACGACATACATGTATTACTTAACCTCTAGGCTAGACTACGCGCAAGTGAAAACATTATAAAGTACACAAATATGTAGCAATGCCAACAATTAAAAAAAATAATTATTTAGATTATGCATTGGAATCTATAAGGCCCTTTCTCTTGAGAATAAAATTCTTTTGGAATTTTGAAAATTCATCAAGAAATCTTGTTAAAGTTATGCAACTTCTAGAGTGTTATGATTCCTCTTGGATTAGCTGATTCTTCATCCGGTGTTTGCTTACCTTGACTCTCGACCTCAATCTTCAAGTTGTTGACTAGAAATTGCATGACCACTAGTCTGTTGTCTTCCCCTGGTTCTCTCATGGGCTTGGAGGACAAATTGTGACTGGGGACACAACATAATGTACACATAAAACTCGTAAATGGGGGACAAAACAGGGGCCTGAAATTTATTTTTGCTATTAGTGCAGACTGAATTTCAACTGCTAAGCTCATATAAGCCCCCAAGGGCAAATAAGATGATAAGATGATAGGTTTGTAAAAAAAATAGCCAGACTTTGACCCTGCCAAGGACATTTAACAAAGAGATGATTCACAATAGAAAAAAATATCATCTTTCAAAAATGTTGATGTATAGATGATTTACAATTAAGTTTTTTTAACCGTCCAGCAAGACCAATATAGCATCTTGGTTCTAAATATATATATAGACACAAACCTCGGAGGTAGATTAAAGGAATTAGAGTCCAGGCCAAATGATACATCATTTGGAGCTGTAAATGGAGACTTCTCAGGCAAATGGGAAGGAGAATTATTCAATAGTCTTTCTATGCAATTCTGTACTGCCCGGATCTGAGGAGACCAAGCGGTTATTCAAGTATAATGGACTGATTTATTTCAAACTTAAAACTTGATCACCAAAAAAGTTTAAAAACTTTAATAGGCAGAGAGCCTATAAAAATGTTTTGGTAAGATAAGAACAAAAAAACCAAAAAACTATCGACAATGGGACACTAATAAAACGATATTTTTACGACATTCATATTTGGTTCTTAATAATAATCATTTTAAGAACATTAATAACAACAATCTTTAGCGTCCACATGGCAATTCTTGTTTAGTTTGTAGCATGGGAAAAATTAAGTAGATGACTGAATGTAAACAGGAAAAGAGAATAGAGCATCTCCTCCTCTCTCACACACTAATGATAATATCAAATGTAAAAAAAACACACCCAAAAAAACTCCATAAAACATACACACAACATACAAAAGATTGTCTTGTGCCTAAAACAGATTGCCTTGTGCCTTCTTACAACCCTTTCACAATATCTATCACCAGGTGAATATCTCTTCCCCATCACCCCCCTCCTTGTTATCATTCAGGGAAACAAAGGACTTAGTTTATTGGGTTTTTTTGTTTGAATACCTTGAACTCATTCAAGTGAAAAGTCAGTGAAGGTAGGTTGCCCGATATCTTCCCTGCTGGCCACTGGGGATCGGCTGTCATGATCAGACGTCTGCAATAATTGGATTATCAAATCTTTCACACTACAACCTTCAAATTTATAATGGAGATATTATATTATCATACGGCATGACTGATGGGGGGAGGGTGGGGGGGGGGGGGGGCCCCAACATGTGCC
>JAUEKZ010198003.1:10000-11562 GCA_031471865.1 Melibe leonina | reverse complement strand
TGATCGCTATTTCATACCCTTATCTTGTCATCGCCGTTGGTGGTCGCGGCGATTTCTGTGGCTGGTCGTGGAAGAACGGGGAAGACACCGATTCATCAAAAATTGTCTTATTCATCTTTCGCTGTTCTGGCTCTGAATTGGTCCGGGAAGTTGCTGTTCTGGCTCTGAATTGGTCCGGGAAGTTGCTGTTCTGGCTCTGAATTGGTCTGGGAAGTCGCTGTTCTGGCTCTGAATTGGTCGGGGATGGTGTTGTTGTTTTTTTTAAATCGCATCGCTTTGCGATACTGCCATGTCTAATCCTTAACCTTTTCAATGCTATGGTTAATTCTCCAACTACTTACTAGACATCAAAATCTTCAATATTGGTCTGTTCTTATATAAAATTCGATTTCAGTGAACTGATATGTGCCAAACATATATCTACTCACTAAATTCTTATATCTGTGGTATAAGACGAAGACAATTTTGAAGATTTTTTTTGCATATTTCAGTTCGATTCGAGTCCGTTCCCGCTGTGATGCTATACTGTGTAAAGTAACCGACGGGAATGGTGTTTAATTAAATAATTCCTCTCATCAATCCATAATCCCTATTTTTTCCCTTTTACTTTTTCCCTTTTTCTTTGTCTACGTGACCTACACTGCTCCCACACCTTCGAAATAGATTGGATTCATTGCTTAATTAATTAATCTCATCTCGCTTGTGTTGTCACAGAATTCACAAAGAAGCTCGTGCTTACTCTCACCTAGCTTCATCCTCACGGTAGCTACGCCCAAGCAACACAGTCACACCTACTACCACCCCAGCTCCCCCTACCGGGCTGTCACAGCTAGTACTACCCCAGCTCCCCCTACCGGGCTGTCACAGCTAGTACTACCCCAGCTCCCCATATCGGACAGCCACACCCACCTGTCCTTTTTTATCGGGATCTATCACCTGTGTGCCGGCCGTCCGACCCCCCCCCCCCCCCCCCGTCCTCTTTTCACCCATGGCCAGTCTGTCTAGTGTCTTGCCACCGACCCCGCGTTCGGTAGTAGTATGTAGTTGTAGGTGGCAAAGGTCAATATTGGGCCTGTGGAGGCGAACGAATGGGGCCACTTGAGCTTGAAAGGTTAAACCTATCCAGGACCACAATAATCAGCACAGTGCTTGGTAGCTGCCGCTGCTTGTCCCTGGCTCCCCCCCCCCCCCTCCCCACCCTCTCCCTCTGGTCTTTGAGGCAGTTATTGAATGGGAAAAAATTAGAGGCGAGGGCCCAGCTTCCCTCCCTTCTTCCCCTTTCTCCACCTCCTGTTTACAAGAAGAAGAAAAAACCCTTTCCCCTGAATAAACCCCCTCTCGTCGGCCTGAAAACATCAATTTAACAATAGCCTCCCAAAACCTCTCGAAACTCGTCATCACAAAGGGATTTTCCACGATTCCTCTTCACGCGCATATTTATTGTTATTGTTTATCTTTTTAGATTATGCTTCTCGTAGTGTGATGCTAATTCATTGTAACGAAAATGTGTAGATGACAAACTGACAGTGAGTGATGCATGGGCAAGTGCCGGGCTAATGATG
>JAUEKZ010198003.1:0-7500 GCA_031471865.1 Melibe leonina | reverse complement strand
AGCTTGTAAGTTCACCGTGGTTAAACAAAGAGGTGTCAAGTAAACATTTCCATTAAAGAGACAAAGTGTAAAATCAAAATCAAATAAATTTAACAACAACCAACGTTGCGATTGACAAAATAATCATCTTTTCGTCTCAACTTGCAAGCTGACAGAGAGATTCTTATAAAACAGGAGACAGAAATTTGAAGTCGGTCTTGAATGGCCTTCCTCGTCGCTTTCAGACTGTTTTTAGCATGGTAACTAATTATTGTTGTCTTTTTTGGGGGAAAGCCCCACCGTATGTATATCAAAGTTTTAAATATTTCTTGGAAGGACAGGATTTAATGTGCTTTTCTAAAACCTTCAAAGTACGATGGGGGTTGCGGGTTTTCCCCTTTGTTGTAAAGTACTTATTCCTAAGCGGTTTTTAGAGAAGTGATTACGCGCGGAAAACCTCTCAAGCTCATATCTGTCTCCGTTTTTGTTGGGGTTTTTTTTGCCCTGGGTAAGTTTCAATGATGTGAATTTAATTATTTTCCCGCAGTTTTTCCATCGCATTGTTGCTGCAGAAAGGGCTGCGTTTGTTGAGTCTTCGCACGAGATTTTCATATTCTGCTGTCTGTCATAGAGTGGATATTTTTGTTTTTGATTTTGTTTGTTTTGTTTTGTTTTCCACCCCATCCTTAATACCGCATCATGTGGTGTCGGAGCCCAGCTCTATGTCAGGTTACACATGGAACAAAGAGGTATGATACTCCCTTCATGCCAAACATAACTACTCAATTAATCACAGAGCTTGAAGAAAAACTATGTATCTAAGAAACAAAAACCAAAGAAAAGGCAGATGATCTGTGCTGATTTTGTGATGTGCTGGGGCGTTTAGGAAAATGATATTTTCCCGTCTTTATCCTTTTTAGCTACATGATAATATTTTCGATTGCCTCTGTTCTAGATTGATATTGAATACAATGAAATCCCTTTATTCTCCTCAAAGGGAAATGGTCTTTCGGGCCTGTTCCAGTGGAAAACTAGCCCTTTCACAGCGGGTGCTGATTCTAACCCATCTGAAACTTTTGGCATATGTCAGTCCACTGAAATCTTATTTATCTGAAATAAGAACAGGCAATTCTGGAAGATTTTGATATCTAGTTTGTAGTCTGAGAAATAACATTAGCAGTGAAAGGGTTCACCCAAACATCTTCTCGCTCGGTGTTGAATGGCTGTCTGCTACTCACGCCTCTCGCAAATCCTTCATTTTCCTCGCCACCCGCCATCGTCCCTCCGATGTATGTCCCAGGTCCTCTGTGGCTGCCATGCACCGGGTGGACCACCTGCTTGTGCACTATCTACCCGTCACCGACCAAGTAAACCCTTTCAATGCTAAGCTTATTTCTCATCAAACTACTAACTAAACATCAAGATTTTCAATATTTGCTTGTCATTACACCAGATAAATCAGATTCTAGGCTTTTGGCATGTTATGTCAGTTAACTGAAATCACATTATTCTGGTATAAGACATGTCAATTTACTAAAATTACATTTTTTTGGTATAAGAACATGTAAATTTGGAAGATATTACATATTTCAGTTTGGTTATAATCAGACCCTGCTACTAAAGGGTTAAAACGCATGTATCTGTGTACTCTGTACTTAGTACGCTGTGGTCACGGGGTCTGAGGCCTGGTTCAGGGGAAAACAGGATTTCATAATGCAGCCTCCCATTCCACTCACTCAGTCGCATCGATTTGAAACTCCAGGCCCACCCCCAACCCCACCCCACCCCGAGACTTCTCCGTGCGTGGAAATGGTTATGTCTCTTAAAGTGGAAAATTAAATGGTTCTTTAATGGCGTTTTCTGATGGCAATCAATATTAGATGATAATAATAATATAGTGAAGCGCCGGAACAAGACTTCGGGTCTCCAAGATGCTGTGCTGCGTTTAGGAAAAAATGGTGTATAGTATGAGTAGACATGCACACACATTAACAGGTGTTTTGAATAAAAATAAAAAGACAACAACTGCTTCTCCATGTCACAATAAAACATTTACAATTAGGTTGACATCGACTTTTATTATTATCACACTAGTTTTCCTACTGAAGCCACATGACTCATGACTTCACCATGATACCCACACGCAGATTCTTTGAATCTCTATACATACCATGTTTACTTTAAAAAAGAGCTTTCCCATCGATTCCAACGTCTTTTCTTTCTTTCAAAGTCAAGCCAGGGCCAGCGGGTGGAGTCCCCTATGACACATTATGGCCCAAGGGCTTAAGTAGTGGGACGCGCCATTCAAAAGTCTTGAGTTCAATAACTATAAACGTCCTGTTAGTTGAAAGATTATCGATCCCAGTGCGTTGTCATTATCCCTGAACAACCAAGACCCAGAGTCTTCTGGCCCTGCCTTAAATGGAGCGTGGAAATTGGAAGTTGTTAGGGAAAGTTTCTTAATGGACCCAAAACGCCTTGTGTAACCTTTGGGGATTAAAAGTATTGGCATTTAACACGCTTATGAACCCCCCTTCCCCCCCCTCCGAAAGAGAATCAAGGATGACAGTAATAGAGGTGAAAGAAAAATCATGCCATAGCAAATTTGGAAAATTATGGTGTGCGTTGTTTCTTTCAAATCATTCTTATAATTTATCCCCGCCCCGCCCCTAAATTCGTATAATTTATCCCCGCACCGCCCCTAAATTTTTCTTATTTATCCCCGCCCCGCCCCTCGTGAGTTAATGAATTTTGGCATGTTGGTTATTGCGTAATATGTAGAACCATTATGTTAAGCCTGTGCCTGAGGCTAAAGGGGATTCCTTTAGTTAAAGTGTTGCGACTATTTTTAGTAGCATTCCTGATCTCAGTCACTCCCCCCATTGATGTAGGATCCGACTGCCATCGAGGTGTCACAGTTTGAGAAATCCATATTCGTAAACTTTTTCAATGCGAAGTTTATATCCCTATCTACTAACCAGATACACGCGTCAAAACCTTCAAGATTTGCCTCTCCATTTATCAGATAAACGAGATTTCAATGGATTGACATAAGATTTATTTGAGAAAGTAATACATAAACGTTGAAGATACCGCACAATATGATGTTTGTTTCAATCAGACCCCACTGTAAAAGGGATAAAAGTTCATACCTAATTATTTATGACTTACGTAGTATTCGGGTACTTATATTGGCCTTTGTTTTTAGATGAGGAATAACTAAAATATCAGCTAGACTAGCTCTACCAAAAAATGGGGAGACACATAAATTATGTCCATGTGAGATTGGACCTCAAAACACAGCTCTCTTTATAACTTGCACGCCACAACATCATTATGCCGATGAAAGAAACAGCTACTGGCTGTGAGAGAAATCAATTTAAAAAACATGTTTTGCAACCTAGACAACCTGGCAAAATCTGCAAACTTCCTCACCAGCAACGAAGTCCAACGTTTATCTTCATCAGATGGAAAGAAGAAGAAAAAAAGAAGAAGAAGAAGTGTTGTAGATACCACTCTACCATCTGTTGTTCCTTTCCATCTTGTGATGATTCAAGCGTAGTTTAATTTCTTACTACGGCAACCCCGGATTGGTAAAAAGGGCAGGGAGAGGAGGTTTTGCATTACCGGGCCGTTGAAAGTTACGGTCCGTCCACCAATTCCGACATCTTTCACTCGAAATTATCGGTGCGCCACATTTCGTGATGTAGTCAAGTATTCATTCTTCGTTTGCTAGCCAAAGAGAATGGGGGAATTGTTGAGTTTTACCCTTGCTAATCTACTCGAGCCTCAAACAAAATAAAGCATGCAATAATTGTGAAATTGCTGCTGTGAAATAAGGCATGCTAATAATATTAGCTGTAATGGTCGTAAACTGAAACAAATCACAATAATATTGATAATAATAATAATAATGATAATATGAAAGAAATACAATGTCAGACAGGAGGGTGATGAGTGGTGGCTTTCTTCTCTACGTCGCCATAACACCGTTTGCCAAGAATGGGGGAATCTTGATGCTATTTACGGGGTGATAGACCTGTCAGATTGTAAGTGTGGGTGTAATACACCGTGAATTGTACGACACGGGTTGGGAGCTTGTACCCTGCTCAAGAAGACGCCTGTTTTATTTTAGATGGGGAAAGATGAACTTGGTCTTCATGTACATTCCACGCCAAAGACTGGCCCGTGTGATTTATGAGGTACAACAAGCTCTCACTCGCTTGATGCATGTACATTTTCATGGCCCCAGACTCCAGGCTGAGTATTTTCCAGCTTGTTTTACTGTAGGTAGATATCTAGCTTACTGTAGTTTGTTGTGTACGCCCAATGCGATTTTGACAGTTTGGCAATACATACGACAAAACGTTCCCCAAAGTATGCGTTATAGATAGGCACTGCACCATGAATTACTTGATAGCCATCAATAATAATGCTTTCCCTTTTGATCTCAATATCGAGTCGCTCTTATCTTTTCATCGCCCAAAAAAGAAAACCCCCTCCCTGACTCATAACACGATCATTACGATGGTTCTCAATTTTCTTTGCCTCTACACACAACACTTTCACTTGTATCTAACAATAAAGAACTATCATATCTCTCACCGTATTATCATTTTCAGTGTTTGTTGTTGATTTATGTCAATCTGAATAACTGCTTTTTCGCTTAAGTCTCTCTGCGAATCCCTGTACCTGTCTGATTATCTAACCTTACATTGTTACAATTTATTATCCCTCGGCAATCTTGTAAACAAAACATCAGCTCTAGTTAGAGTAAGGGGATTACTGCCGCTCTTCATAGCGTTTCGTCATGTTCTTTGCAAATTCTTAAAACTATAATCCCAGATGATTCTGCTCCAAGCTCCTCTCAACTAACACAGACTCTTATGGTTTGATCTGCTGAAGTCAACCCTATGTTTGTATAACATACTTTATGAGAGAAAAAAAAGATTTAGCTTGGGTTTTTTTTATATTTTACTGTGTATTGTATTATTGGAAAATACAGAAGAAACGTTCATTTATGTATTATACAATGTTAGTCGCTGTCTCTGCCTATTATATTCAATGATTCTTTGTTTTAAACACGGTTATTGAAGCTCCCGCTCTCTCTCTCTCTCTCCGTTGTGCGTGTGTGTGTGTTTGTGTTTGTATTCTTCCTCCTCATCCTTTCACCATCGTAGTCAGACTTAAACCTTTTCTGAATTCCTTTATAATTCATGTTTCATGTCTTGTCGCCTTGACCACTTACAGGATTTCGATTTTTTATGGGTTTGTTTTATTTTTTAAACTAAGCATAGGAAACAATATTCGTTAATAGACGCCTTAAAGTTTGACGTTATTGTAATCTTTTTAGATTTCTTTTCTTTTATATCTCCTTTTTACTTAAATCAAATATTGTTACAGGAAGGGATGACACCGATGGCTTTTGGAGGGAAAATAGGGGAACCAGAGAGCAAATCCGATTTTCGGCCATGAGAAACTTGGGTTGAAGAGTGATTTTGTAGGGGTTTTGTCCTCCTGTTTTCCACTGTGAATTGGATACGGGGAGACATGAAAGAAATATTCAGCTCTCACTAATCGGAGATTAGACGTTTATCCTATCGAGCTTTAATGGCATTGCCGTAGTTGGGGGTGAAAAAAAACTGAAGCAGTATGAGGGGCTGATGAGGACGAGATGAAAGAAAGCGACGAATAATAAGAGGGACTTAAAGAGCTGATCAGGAAGAGGGAAAAAAATGACACGCAAGTTACACACACACACACACGCACACTCTCTCTCTCGCTCTCTCTCTCTCTCTCTCTCTCTCTCTCTCTCTCTCTCTCTCTCTCTTCATTTATTTCTGTACTTGTTTTCGAACGATCTCTCTCTCTCTGTCTGTCTCTCCCCCCCTCTCAATCTCTCCCCCCCCCTCTCTCGCTCTCGGTCTCTCTCTCTCTCTTTATCTCTCAAGCATTTGGTAAATGACACAATTTCGAAAAAAAGAGAAGGAAAAAGACTAAATCGTGATTCAGATATCCATTGATTGTAAGCCTTTCTGCTTTTAAAGGATTTAAGATCACTAAATGTTGTCCAGCTTTAATCGACGTTTAAGCAAAATGGGCTCATTCATACAACAAGCGTCCCCCTTTTTTCATAATTTTTGGACGGCAGACCATTAGTCTAAATGGTTTTTTGTCAGATCAATCCAGTATTCAACATAAACGGTTCGAAGCCATCAGCGTCATTCAAAGACTGATGGATGCCAAGACAGACGATTTACGCAGTTCTTAACCCTTTCACCGCGAGGTCTGATTCTAACCCAACTAAAATATATGCAAAATCTTGAAAATCTATGTGGATAAATCTCAATCTGAAATTTAGGCCTTTGGCATATGTCAGTTCATTGAAATTTGATTTATGTGGTATAGAACAGGCAAATCTTGAAGAATTTGGCGTATTTAGCATTAAAAGGGTTAACATTTTGAATCACATTCAACCCACGGTTACAGAGGATTTTGTAGCCAGTCTTTTCCCAAGAAGTGAATGCATTTTGCTCCACAGACCGAAATATATTATATTAGAGTGCATGATATTGCAATAGCTATGTGGTATTGTTCTCCATCCCCCCTCTCTCTCTCTCTCTTACTCACTCTTTCTCTCTCTCTCTCTCTCTCTCTCTCTCCCTCTCCCTCTCTGTCCCTGTCCCCTCACTCTGCCCCCCCCCCACCTTTCTCTTTCTCTCATAAATATGCCACTGAAATTTCAGGCTTTTGGCATGTCAGTTCACTGAAATCTTATTTATCTGGAATAAGAACACGCAAATCTTGACTATTTTGATATCTAGTTTGGAGCTTTAGTAACAACCTGAGCATTGAAAGGGTTAAGATGGCATGCCACGGACACATTGTAGAAGGGATCGACATGGCGGACTGCACCACAGCACACCACACCGCACCGCACCACACCGCACCGCACCGCACCGCACCGCACCGCATCGCATCGCATCGTATCACATCGCATCGCATCGTGTTGTATCGGTCATCGTGAAATTCCAAAGTCAACAACCAAATTCAATGTAAATCCAATTTGATGGGACCGGCCCACGACGCCGATCCCCCGAAAAAAACGAAATTAATACTTTTTTATTAAATTTTTCTCTAAATGCTCCTCCCTTTTTGCTACTGCGTCTGTGACTTCCATGTTATTTCATGTAAAAACCCCGACCAACAATTGATTAAATTCAGTGCAATGATGAGAGAAAACATGGTGACTAATTCACTGTACTATTAAACATAATTTATCATCATCATCATCATCATCAGAATCTGCTTTTGTAAAGAAAATCGAAACCTAATTTGCCGTAACATCACGGAATTATTTCACAGTATGATATTACGGTACTCGTACCTAGAAGTTATTTGGTTTATTTTATGTGAATAATTTATGTTTGGAAGAAAACATGTATGATTAAGATAAGATAAGATAAGATAACTTTATTGATCCCTCAACGGGGAAATTATTTTACAATGTTACATACAGAC
>JAUEKZ010197970.1:0-11566 GCA_031471865.1 Melibe leonina | reverse complement strand
CCGAGGCGCATTGCATTAGCCCAATATTTCATTCTGAGAGAGCTCGATGAACATGTGTGCAGGTGTAAGAAAGAAAAAGAAAACAAAAACAAACAAACAAAATAACCTTAAAACAACAACATAGCAACATTGGAAGTTGATGAAATGGAAAGAAAAGTTGTTTGAAATACCCGAAGCGAATTTTGATTGCTACAACATACCACGGCTTGGTGTTCATCCTGTGATGTAAAAATGACATCCAGGGCAGTTCAAATGGCACACCACAGTGCTGGGACTGATCGAGTGAAGGCTTTGCTATGGCGGCGCTTTAAAGGGGGTTAAGCCATCCCGACAGCGAGACTTCGTAATCAGTCATTCGGTCTCGTAAAAAACATGAAGAGGAGAACAATTTGACAAGTGCTACACTGATATTAAAGTTAATGGCAGACAGGCAGACAGACAGTCTGAGGTGAAAAGACTGGTGGATTTATACCTCGTCTAGGAAAAAATACCCCAACTAATGTGATATGGTGAGGAATAAAAACAAAACAAACAAAAACAAAAAACAACTAAAAAGTTCCCGCCGAGGGGGATGCAGATGCTCACGTTAGAAGGCTCAGTGAGAGAAGAGATGAACATAAAGGGGGGAAAATAAGACCAATAAATGAGGCAGGGTAGACCAGCGACAGAGGGCAAAAGCATTGAACAATGAAAATTCCTAGGTCACTTGGTTGTCACGGGACCGCGAAAAGTCCAAGAGATGCGACGCAATTGAGCGAGAGGACCTGACAAGCCCAGGCTGCATTTATGCCGATAGCCTATCTCATGCCATCTCAGCAGACAGTCAAGGCCGGAGTAGGTACCATCTGTTAAAGTGTTGTTGGGTGAGGTAAATAATGAAAATACAGATAGAGCCGGGAAAGACAGAGAGAGAGAGAGAGAGAGAGAGAGAGAGAGAGAGAGAGAGAGGGGGAGAGAGAGAGATGGTGGCGTTGTAATAGTGTGAATAGTATGTTGATGATGATGCATTGCAAAAAGGAGATGACAATTATAATAATCATATTATTATCACGTTATAAAAGAGAAAAGGTGTAATGTACCATCGCTAAAGGATCTTTGTTAATGCATTTTTAAAATTTGCATATCGACAGCTTTGTACATAGGTTTGCGTTGACTATTGACAACATTGTGGTAAATGATATTTTTGTTCATACCTTGGTTTTGGCAAATATCGTTAAAACTCGAGCATTCCTTCCACGTATGGTCAACATGGCGTTTGGACCATTTTGTACAGTTCCCAACGTCTTCGACCCGCGTCTTAGAGCGAATCAACCGCAGCAGACATAATGATTTATGCACCGCCAGACATGAATGCCATGGCACAAAAGATTAGTTGATGTCTTTGTTACATCAGCCAGAATAATAATCTAGTCATTGTTTCATAGATAATACGCTGGGTGTTAATTGTAATTCAAATTGGTCGTACTATAATTATTGTCGTAAAATGAAAATTAGTTAGGAACAGCTGGTTCAGTCTCTTATTGATGTAGCTAACTGATTCTTATTGGCTGAATTTCACTCTACTCTTATGAGATTATTGCGTTTAGGAAGCTTCCTCAGACATCGGACAATTCATTGCAATACATCCCAAGATATGGCTGTTGATAGGTGGCAATGTGTCACAGTGCTGGGAGCATTTCTTATATGCTTTCCTAAGGCATTCGGGGTTTGGTGGGGCAATGTATCCGTGTATGCGTTTTCTTATCTTCACCGTCAGCGAGGTATTTCTTCTGGTTTCGAGACGCCTTGGATTATGACACTGTTTTCTCTTGGCTGGACTATGGGTATTAATATGATGGCTCTTATAGACAAAGTGAGCCATAAATTGACCTGCATAATCGGGATTGTTTGCATGAATGGTGGCTTGCTTTCATTTTGCAGCGTGGTTCAGATGGAAGACGCGTTACAACTTTTTAATGTATCCAGTATCCTTACTGGAGTTGGATTGGGAATAGTGGATGGCGTCATCAGCAGAACTCTTATTTGTTTATCAGAAACTCACGCAGGTAGGTTTGTAGGAATAGCCTTCAGTGGCGAAGGCATTGGTTCTTGTATCTTTAACCCGCTGGTCACGTGGTTCGTAAACCCACAAAATCACTCTCCGGAAACCGATTTAAAACATTTCGTTGTCTTCAGTGACAAATCAATCACGGATAACGTACCATACGCTTTCATGCTGGTCGGAGGCCTGTCTCTTTGCTGCAAGGTCGTTGGATTTACCATCATGTACTTTTCTTCCCTGAAAACTGAACACAATGGGTTTAAGAAACTGGAAATGATAAATCAAACTTCAACCGTTGCAAATACTGTACCACCGAATACTGCGACGGCTCAACCTATGGAAAACAGTCCGGCACCCGAGAGACAGGATCATGGAGGACAGAGTTCCGAAGCTATACCGTTAGCGGACTTAGTTCTTTCCGATTTCTCACTCAGCGATCTCCTCAGATGCCACATATTTTACATTTTGCTGTTCATCTATTTCACGATAGTTTATTGGCTGGTGTTGATTAGCAGCTACTACACGATCTACGGCCAGTCATAGATTCGGGACGACCATTTCTTCACTGGTTTTGGGATTTCCTCCGGACTTTCTGTCGGGCTGTTCAGAGTGGTTTGGGGCTTTGTGATGGACAGGGTGAGCGTAAAATCGGGCTTCGTTATCATCCTTGCGGCTCAGGCGCTGCTTTTCCAGTCCATATATTTCTCACCCATGTTAAACAAACGGTTATACTTGTTCACCATCACTCTGAGTGAGTGTTTCAGAGCAGCAGTATTTGTTCCCACCATTGCCATGGCTATGCCCCATTACTTCGGGGAGACAGCAGTCAAAAAGTACATGGGACTCGCCGCTTTGCCCAGTCTGGTGACATACTTTCATGTTCCACTGTTGTTTCATGCCATCCTTTCTGCTTTTGGTTGGTACCCAATTTTTATGTACGTTTCAGTCTGTTGTGAAATTAATTTGATAGTAGTTGTGCTTGGATTGCCTGTCTAGTGTAAAAAGATACAATGACATCTGTTCTTCGCCGCTTATTTCAATATTCTCTAGCTAATAAGATTGATTTTTCAGTGTCAGATTTACTTAGATTGCTTTAATTTATTTGTCAACTATTCAATATTACAATTTCTAAGATGGCTAGTAAAGATCAGCGTTCCCCTATTTTCCTGTTTGAGAGTTCATCTTAATTTTATCACGTCACTTAAAACTTTAAAACAGTTTAAAATGTTGGCTTTGATAATAAGACAACTATTGTATAAAATCAAATAAACAAAATCTTACACAACGGACAAACACCGAAAAATAGGCAGATACTCCTTTTTCTCGCTCTATGCTCTTTTTCACTCTCTCGCTCTCTTCATATCTCTCTCTATTTACTTTTCTTTGTATGCGTCTTTCTCTCTTTCTCTCGATCTCCCCCCTCTTTCTCGTCTTACCATTTCTCTCTTTCTCTCGATCTCCCCCCTCTTTCTCGTCTTACCATCTCTCTCTTTCTCTCGATCTCCCCCCTCTTTCTCGTCTTACCATTTCTCTCTTTCTCTCCCTCTCCCCCCCCTCTTTCTCGTCTTACCATTTCTCTCTCTCTCCCCACCCCCACCCCACCTGTGTGTGTGTGTGTGTGTGTGTGTGTCATTCCCATACAAATCAGTATGAATTCCTGAGGGTTAGATACCCCCGGCATGATCTTTTTTTATAGGTATTTGAGGACCCCCTTTGACCGAACACCGCAGCTATAGCCCCCACTGAAATAAATAACACAAGAGTTATTCAGTTTCCAAATAACAAGCCAGGTAACTTAGAAGTCAAAAGATAAAAAATGGGTTTACAAGTAGCCGATATTCTATAATTCATGATCAATATGTTCTAACTTTCAACATTATGTATGAGATTAATCGGGAAAACATCGCTATCTCTCTCTCCCTCTCTCTCTCTCTCTTACTATCTCTCTCTCTCTTTCTCTCTGTCTCTCTCTCTCTCTCTCTCTGTGTATGTGTGTATGGCCTAGTGGGTAAACTGAAAGGTCCCTGGTTCGAATCCGTCATGTGACGGCGCAAAGTTGAGTCCTTGGAAAAGGCTCTTAACTCACGTTTTTTCACCGTACTGAGGTGTAAAATGAGTACCTGGCCATTAACAGTGTAGTATCTGTCCGAATATAAATGTACAAGCGTCTAACACGCAGCATGTCTCGTCCTGTATGTTGAATGTTTCTGTTGGCCAGGGACCCTTTGTAAAGCGCTTTGAGCACGTTTAGTGGATATTGTGCTATATTAAAGCTCAAGCTTTTTTTGTGTTTGTTATTGTATGTGAGATTTTCTTTAACTTCTGTTATTCCTCAATAAAGATCCACGAGGTTGTTCATTTCTTTGGATTGAAGTTATAAGGATGAATAATATTGGCTCTGAAGCATTTATTGGCGGTCGTAAACTAATCCCCTATCCCTTTTAAGAAAAGTCTAATTAGTTGAAACATCGCAATAAAGCTGGAAAACTCGTGATTTCAATCATTCATCTATTTGTGTATGTTTGTATAACCAAAAATCACATCAAAATGATGACTTGGGCATTTCACTGAATGTAAGGCAATATTATTATTTTTTTGTTTAAAATTCTTAGTTTTGTTGAATTCGTAACTTGTTCCAGAGATGAGAGACAAATTCTTTTTTATTGAGTTTTCTTCATGCGTCTGGAGTGAAGAATGGTTTGCTTTCTCCGACCATATATAATACACACATATATATATGTATATATTTATATGTGTGTGTGTGTGTGTGTTTGTGTGTGTGTGTTTGTGTGTGTGTTTGCGTGCGTCCGTGTGTGTAAATTATCTTGACATTGTAAGTCGATTCATTTCTTGAATTGTAAAGCGCCTAGAGCCTATGAGCCATGGGGTAGGGCGCTATATCAATGAAATTTATTATTATTATTATTATTATCTTATAATGACAACGATAACAAACATAGTCGTAATAATTATAGCTTATATCATTGTCATGATAATGACGAAGCTGGGGATGTTTACAATGTTTATGATAAATACAAGTATGACAATGGCAATGATTATGATAATGATGATAATGATTGTAATGATGATGATAATTATGACACACAAGGCAATGTTGAACATAAAATGCATAGTATCTTTTGATTAACTCTATCAGATAACTCTAAGAAATCGGATACATTTGTTTCGATTAAAATGAAAATAAAAACTCATGGGGAGGAGCGAAACATTGCACTGATATTTGATAGAAACGGTTACAGTGATAATGTGTTATTAGTGTTTTTGTACTCCTTCAAGGATCAGACACAGAGGTGCGATCCCCTGTTTGCAGGAAGTCTTCGTCTTGAACATTTCCTCAGGTCTCTCCATTTGTTATTGTTATGTGTGTTTGTCGAACATATGGCGAGTATTTGCTCCTTTGCTCCATTTATAACTCAACACAAGAGCTGGGTCCCCGCAGTGCATAAACAAATTTCAAAAGTACTGATTGGATGGAGAAAATTGCCCATCACTTGTTTGCCATTCTAATGGCCCTTACACCATTCGCCGGTTGTAAAATTTCTCTCGATACTCCATAAACCCCTCTATCCAAATCAGCCCAAGCCTTATAAGACACACTAGTATTCCTGTGTATTATCTCGGAGACAGAGCGATTGCCGATTGCTCCACATTTCTCCGCGCCGTTTATGTTGGAGTACGAAGGGCGAGGGGAACAATTCTCATTTTCGAAAAGTAATCAGACCCTCTGTTTGGATCAGAGAGTAAACAAGATCTCCTCTTTTCCCGTACTACCCAGCTCTTGTGGACACATTCTCAGCGTTGGTTTTGTATCGATAACAAGCTCGGTCAAAATATCGGACGGAAGTGCTGCTAGGGTAGGTGTTGACATTTTTTCTTTAAGTATTCCTATTTAAGTTTTCGTTTGTTCCATTCGCTTCTAATGTTGTCAATATACATTGATCTTATCTTGATTTTAGAATGTTTAAAGATTACGAATGTCGATCATATCATCTTTTTAACTGCCTGCCTTCTTACTAACCTACCTTCCTACCTCACTACCTACTTAACAACTTGCCTGTCTATATATCGATCTATCATATCTCTTTTTATCTATCTATCTATCTATATATCTATCTATCTGTCTGTCTGCATGTCTATCTATCTATCTATCTATCTATCTATATCTGTATCTAGGTACATATCTATCTTTCTTATCAATCCTCTGACTATTCCTTTAATTAACAATATCTATCCATCTATCTATCCATCTATCTATCTGTCAGTCTGCCTGCATGTCTATCTATCTATCTATCTATCTATCTATCTATCTATCTATCTATCTTTCTATCTTTCTATCTATCTATCTATCTATATCTATATCTGTATCTAAGTACCATATCCATCGTTCATATCAATCCCCCGTCTATTCCTTTAATTAACAAATATATATCTATCGATCCATCTATTTATCTATCTATCTATCTATCTATCTGTCTGTCTATCTGTCTGTCTGTCTGTCTATCTGTCTGTCTGTTTGTCTGTCTGTCTAACTATCTATGTATCTGTCAGTCTGCCTGTCTATCTATAAATATATATATATATATATATATATATATATATAGTTAAATCCTTCATTCTATCGATCAATTGAGCAACCTACGTATCTTATTAACCCTGGTTACAAAATGTTTCTGTCTAATATTCGGTGGTTTCTTCACGTCAGTACTATTAAAATTCTTTCCCGTGGACAAATTTGAATGTGCTAACTTGATCAGCTTTGTAGAACATTCTTGGCCGACTGTACTGTTATTCAATAATTTTTAAATACCAATATCTTTGTGCACACCGTCACGACCTCTAGTCAGTGAAAATATGCCCCTATTCAGTTTTTGTAAAGAATTGGGGAAAGGGGAAAGGGGGGAGGGGGAGAAAAGGCATACACGAGAACAGCATTACCATTAAGGATATGAAAAGAAGCTATCATATGATTGAGACAATTTTGATTTTATTACTCTATTTAATTTACAGACTGGCCTAAATTGAATCCCGCCGATCGTCGTTTGAAATCAAATGATCGTGTTCTATTGTATGGGTTGGCTCAAAAATGTGCAGTCGTTCTTGCACCTATATAATTCTAAATCTACTTTTTCATGTTGTACTAAATTTCAAATGAGAGTCTCCTGATATTGGCTTCAGATTTGTTCAGTATATATATGTTTAGTGTGAGGTCTGGAGTGGGGACGTATGTGTAGCTGCACGACAGAAAAGTAAGTCTGCTCTCTATATATATATTAATTTTTTTTGCGAGAGTTCGAATGTTTTAGATAAGCAGCTCTGTTTATTTATTGTATTTTGGGACAGGGGAAGGGGCAGGGCGGATGGTAAACAAAATGCCCTTGACGTGAAGTGCAATGAACATGGTGATAAAGTTGGCTATGGGAGCAGCATGAAAATAGTCGTCATTCATTTTAATCCGGCTAGCTAGCACGATAAGCTTTTAGAACCCCTCCCCCGGCCAGGGTATCATCAGCCAAGAACAATCAATGATCCGAGTCTGTGGTCAGTCAGTGCTTTGACCATCGGTCTCATCGTGAACACCGGTATTGTGGCATACAACTATAACTCCTCCGGGGCCGGTCACGAGTCAATAAAGGGACGATTGCTGCTCTATGAAGTGTTGAAAATGTCGCGTACCTTGTTAATGATTCTCTCTCCCCCCCCCCCCTCTCTCTCTCTCTCTCTCTCTCTCTCATCATATTCATACACACGCGCTCACTCACATAGTAGGCTACTCGCACTCTATCCATCTGTATCTTCGCTCCCTCTCTCTCCCTCTCCCCCTTTTTCTCACACACATACCCAAATACAGATCATCATGCAGATATACTGCTAACACCAAAAACACGCATTGATGTATGAACGGTACACCACTTACGTTTGCAAAGTTGCCATTTTTTGTTAGGATGACGAAGATGAAAAGAATTGAATATTTCAAATGATACGATAAAAAAGCGATTGTCGTATTTATATTTAGCGCAAAATTTCATTTAGTCTTACATGTGGTCAAACAAAGCGCTTTGTGTAGATGAATATTTAACGTATTGGCCTTTCCTTTTCAGCGATTGTTGTCATCATACAGTTGATGGAAATAATGATATTATAGTTTCCCTAAAACACTGAATGCTTACTCTCTGATGGTTGATTAACGCAATGAATACCTTGAGCTCATTACAACTTTGTCTTATATCTCATCAATGATGGGGGAGGGGGGGGGGATTCCTGAAGGTAACTATTCCTGCAGACCGTTCAGATCCAGAATGCCGAGCTATGTCGTAATGCATATCATTTTCTGAATCCCTAGAAGGTTCCAACCCATGATTATCCATGATACCGCTAGTCTTACTTCTTATCGGAGAACGACATTCGCTGTGTCAGAAAATGGTGAGCTGTGGAGAGGCGTATCAGGATTTGAGTCGTAGAAGAAAAAATTCACATGAACTGTAATTGTTTAGCGAGTTTGTTTTATTTGCGCGACATCTTATTTCCCCCAATAGGTAATCGCTTTAGTTGCACACCGAATGAAAAAATAGTGGTGATACAGATAACATGCTTTACCCAAAGATTGTAGGGTCGAGTTGAGTTGTTTTTTTTTTAAAGGAAAAAAATCGTAGAAATGAATACACTTTTTATCATGCGCTCGGTACGAAGGGAACAACTGTGAAACAAATGAAGCAAAGGACGAAATAGGATGTTTACATTTCATGGAATTGAAATGACGTCGATGATACGCTTTGCAGCCAGAAGCTGTTGAACCAAGAAACGCCTGAATTAGCCCGTGGCGTAAGAGTCTGGGGAAACCAGAATGGAGCCAAGACTGTCTATTTATCCTCTCGCTCAACTGAGAATATTGTTTTCTTGCCCCAAGAACCTTCCTTTTGAGGATTTGCTGCTTTCGGAAGTTCCCATGCTTTAGGCAGTAAGTGCGACGCAATCTGTTTCTTGGTTGCCTAAAGTAAAGGAAATATTGTGCAATATCGAGTTTTCATAACTGGCACTTAACTTTTTGTGTAAAATATCTACTGAGGATAAAATAAGATCATGCAAATAATAGAATAAGAATGAAACCAATGCCGCAATAATGATAAAGATAAGTTTAAGCAGTCCCAAATGAAGAATAATAATGCAAAAGAATGGCAGAAAATTGCTGTTTGGGGTTTTAAAGGATCGTTTGTGTAGACGGAAAGATCTTTCTTAACTACCCGATTATTGCATGTGTCATAGGGAGACTGGATGAAAGATTGAAGATTGGGAAATAAACAAAAGGAATGCTACATCTCTCAGATATAAAGCAAACAAGGAAATTCATATTGAAAAAAATGTGAAATTCCAAGAAAAAGGATATCTATGAGTATGAGAAAACGAGCGGGATTTTCAACCAAAAAAAAAAGCGTGAGTTCTGATAAGAGTCAAAATACAAACAGGTGGCGAGGGACGTACAGCACGTGTAAATATGGCGATATTCCCCATCGGCTGTTACTCTTGATTGATTAAAAAGGAATTGGTTAAAAACGCCGCTGGATTCAAGGATTACACGAAAGAACGTACCAAAAACCTCTAAGCATTTATCAAAACACCAGGTTTTCCCTAGTTCGTTTCTAATCCCATTTGAGTAGGGAAAGGAATACATCGGTAGTTATTTGAGATTTCCAAATCCCTGTGCACTGCTGATCTCTTATCGCCTCAGCGCTATGTAAACTTAATCATGTAGCCGGAAGACTGACAAGCAGCAATAATATATCTTATTTCAGTGCATACACCAACCAGTCAACGTTTGTTCATAGAGAATGAAAGGACAAAATCTTCTACAAAACACAATACCACTCTAATCATTTTGTTACATGTACGTGTTATCTATGTTTTTTATTTCATTTCCGCGAGCTTTATCTCTAGGGTGGGATCAGTCAACAACAAAATTCCAACGGAGCTCACGGAATATCAATCCAATGATCTGATTGTTGTGGGAAAAATAAACAAACTACAAAAGTAATACACATGATCCTGATTGATCTATTGGCAGGTAGTATATATGATATCATCTATCTTTGACACGCCTAATGCCGTATTTAAGGCAGCGAAAGGCACAGTATAAAAACAACATAATTGATTTGAGGATACAATCAGATACATTGGTTGGTTGTTGTTCGTGAATTGAAACACAATTCGTGTGTTAGAAAATGCGGAGCTCTCTAGGCAATTTAACGTGCTGCCACACATAGATAATAAAAGGGCTCACTTGAATATCTCGCCCAGTCACAGTATAATGACACCGAGCTAGCCAGTTTTAGCATTGTTTCCATAATGCCGAGCGCCTGACTAGGACAGCTGCCGAAACGTGCATTTTAACATTTTAGGTATGACACAGCCGGGGTTCGATCCATCGTCCTACCGATTCCGAGGCAGACGCTCCTCTCTCTAAAAGCACATCCTTATTTCTCTCCTTTTGCCTTTTCCCCTTTATGAAGAGGAGTGACTACTTAGTCCAGCATGACAATTGTACCAGCGGAGTAAATCCGTATCCCGATTCTATTATCGTCGTATTTCTTTTTCGTCGAATATCCTTACATTATCAAATCTGGGAACAAATTGGACTCGTTTTGAGAGAGAAATGTTGCTGATGGCATTGCCAGCACTTTATCGCGGGAACAGAAAGCCCATTGTGTACCTATGGTGCTAGGACTAAAAGATGCGAAGTTTTTTTCTGAAGAAATGGTTCTCCCTATCTTCTAGAAAACAACAGTAGTTCCATACTCTCTTTATGAACAGTAGGTAGGCACACCGCTTTGTAAAGAAACCCCAAACCATAAGGGTAGTTTCGAGTATTCTAAAGAGGTAAGTAATAGATCATCTGCAAGTACGGCATGGACCCCTTTAGTGCATGTTATTGGTCAGGACTTATTTTATCCTGCTAAGCTCATTCAATGTTGTCCAACTTGTTCGAGTAAGATAAGAAACGTACATATCAATATCCTTATTTCAGTAACAAGGCCTGGACCTATTTCATTTGTTTATCAAAAGCTAACTGCTGTTGCAGTCTTGTTTTTGTATCACTATGAACTGTACTGTCGCTTGATCTCAAAATAATTTAACAATACCACATAGGGGATTGTTTGAAAGTCTTAGCTTCAACGTTATTGTCATTCTACGACATTAATTAGTTATACGGAATGGAAATACTCACTCTTACTTACAGCCAGGTTGGAGTCGGAACTCGAAGTGACAGAGATGAGAATGTTGAGATGGAGCCTCGGTCTGACAAGACTGGATAAAGTCAGAAATGAAAAAGTCCGCCAGATCTTGGGTGTAGCGCCAATCGCAGAGAAGTGGAGAGAGAGCAAATTGAGATGGATCGGACATGTTGCCAGAAGGGAAGATGAGTACGTCGGAAAGAAAGACATGAAAATTAGACAGACAACAGATGGGAAGAGAAGGAGAGGCATACCCAAAAGATGTTGGATAAAAACGATC
>JAUEKZ010197969.1:0-14927 GCA_031471865.1 Melibe leonina | reverse complement strand
GCCGTGACCTACCGGTGAACTCATTTCCCCTCAGTGCGGGGTTGCCAGGTCATGATAACATTGTAACATCCCCTCTGTAATAGCTTGCCATGGTTCGTAACGTTTATGTTGTTGTGTGCATGTCGGTCATTAAAAACATTGATTACCGAAAACTATTCATATGGTTTGTTAGGAACCAGTTATTCTTAAACAGAGCGATGGGAGAAGTTTTCGTAGATGCTCTTTATTATCGCTATTAATCAATTTTTCATTGATATAATGTTTTTTTAGTATCGTAAACACCTTCGTCAATAACACACGATCAAATACTGCCTACCATGAATTAGCTGTTTGAGAGGAATGGGGTAGTAATGGTCAAGTTTGCCTTTGATCATTATCGTTAGCAATGAAAATTGTGAATGAGCAGTTAAAGTTGAAGGTTGCATGACGTAGTCAGCGTGCCTGGGTTTAGTACTGACCCATAAAGCGTCTAGGAAGCTTCAAGCTTTTATCAAAGATCGTAAGGGGTCCTTATCGGGCTTGCAAAACAATAAAAAAAAAACCTCTAATAAATAGAAAAAAGCAACGTTTTTAATTAAATTTATAGACAGAATGCGTATAAAAACAAATTAACACTCTTTCTAGTCCATAAAAGCCGTTATTTATCGAGATGATGCAAATTATTGACAAAATATTCCTGAAAAAAATTTTCTCCTCTACTCACAAAACCCGTACAGATCCCTTACGTTTTTTCCCACGAAAATGGAGCAAACACCATGCTTTATTGACACCAGGTGGTTGGTGCATCATTCAAGACTACGCTGGGTGTGTAGTGAGATTGGTCAGTGTCTAATTTTCCGATGTAAACATTGTCAAACCGCATCCACCCCTTCACACATGCTCTACCGCCGTATAAGGATAGATATTAGGCGAGTGAGTAGACCGGTAAAACCCAGTCCCCGCGGTACAAGGATGGTTGAGATGCGAGTGAGTAGGCCGGTAAAACCCGGTCCCCGCCGTACAAGGGTTAAACTGGGATAGCCATGGTGTGGGAATCTGTATAGCTTTAACAGAATGCTAAATGTCACCCTTTGCATCATTAGCCTTTTTAGTCTGCGGGAGAGATATGATCATAACATTTTTCAGATACCACCTAGTGCAGTGCTTGACCTTATATTGATATTTTGATGATCTTAATGACTCAATGATTATGAAAGTACTTTAGACTAGCTCCGTAGCTCAAGGGATTGCCTCAGATTTGGTAGGATGGGTGTGCAAATACCGGCCGCGTCAAAACTAAGATGTTGAATTCTCCATTTAAGCAGCTGTCCTGGGGGACCAAGAAATTGGCATTGTGGAAACAGCGCTAAGACTTGTTGGCCTGGTGTTAGTATACAGTAACTGGGTGAGATAATCAAATGAGTCAACCCTTTATCTCTGTGCGGCAGCTTGACAACTTGAAGCTCAGCCTTTAATATGACCTAAAAATGTGATAAAGAGGGCGTTAAAAGGGCAACAACCAAACCAGAAGTACCTCAGCCCTGCTACTCACTGGTAATTCTCTGATCTGTCAAAAGGCCGAATGCTACGGGCAAGGTCATTTGGGAAGGCTACTTTGACAGGTTTGCCATTCTTGTCATAGTCGGCTGACTTGGTGCTCCGATGCTTAAGCCGATGAAGTTTGGTCTTGGTAGATCCTGCCACAGCATTCCGAAGGTCATCGTCCTGGAGGGTGTCAAAGGTCGACTCTACATACATTCCAACTTCATTGGTGATGTATGGTGTGATACCTATGTTTGTATGTATGACAAAGAGAGAGAGAGAAAGAGAGATAGAGAGAGCATGAACTTATTCATCTATAATTTCTTCCACATTAAAATGCCTGTTGACACTGACTTTGCCATTTGCTAAAGACCTTATGACTGTAAAAACAATTTGCTATATCACTCCCTCTTGATAAGAAATGAAGTTGTTCAATTATGATTTAACCGATTCACAAAACTGCTAAAAAAAGAAATACACTAAAAAAACTGAACAGACAAGACATTATAACAAATATGAAAACTGAACAGCATATTTCACTGAGCTACTCATCATGTCAAAACTGACTGACCTGTGTTGAACCTTGGCTTAGGTTTAACAGTCATAGGGTTGCTTTTACCCTTCAGTTTGATAGGGAACGTGTATATGATCTCAGCATGTGCCATGGTTGGATTCCGCTTCTCTGCTACTTGCCCAATCACATCTAAAAGCTGCTCTGGCTTGAAAGAACCTGAGGGATAAATTTCACAGATTAGAGTTGTTTTCAATTGTTCTTCTTACAATATATTCAAAGCGCAAAACTGTGAAAGTACTTTTTTTCATTTGTCAAGAAAGCATTTTATACAGAAGTCCTCGACTGAGAACATGATCCTCAGCAAAAAAAAAAAAGATGTTCTTGGATGGATAACATTCTGATTTAGGCGGATAATGTTCTTTGGCGGATGAGCTAACTTTGACAAATAACACATGCCTGATCAACACTACCCCTCGGTCCTTTAATCCCCTTGTGCTAGGGTCATTTTATATAAAATTTCCTTGTAAAGGCGGATTGTGTTCTAAGGCTGAAATTTCATCATGCAAAAAACTCCTACTGTCAACTAAAATTCAAAATGATGTTCAAATGGGTTGAACTCACCCGCTTGTTTCGGAGCAAATGAGAAAATGACATCCTGAGTTTGGCCTGGCAGAATTTTCCCATTAGGAGGATGAGCAGTGAAATGGGCAATTCTACGGAACTCAAACAGTGCTGGTAAAATGTTGGACTCATTCTTGATAGTGCACAATATGTCGGCATGTTCACCCACACAGCATTCACCAAAATCAAATTTGAAAGAGGGTGAAATATTCAAAAGAACTGGAAGTGCTGTACCGGTCAAAGCAACCTCAGCATAAGCCCCTGATGAGAGAATCAAAGCGCATGCATAAGTTTCTTGCTCCAATATCACAGCATCAAATGATTATTTAAAAAATATATAATTCCTTTTTTTTTGGACATAATATGGTTTTAATACAAAATAATAATTATGCATTCTTTGTTCCATATCTTAATTTTCAAAATCCTTAAAAAAAATAATCAAGCACTAAGTGAAAGTAGAGACATCAAACAGGAAATGATGTCTAAAGTAAAATAAAAATTTTGAAATACTGTGAAGCTCGAACTGTTTATTTGTTTTCTTTTAGTTTGAATTCTAACGTGTGCGTGTGCGCCTGATATCTATGAGTTTGTAATTATGAGTCTGTCTGTATGTGCATGTGTATGTCCGTCTGTCTGTGAGCAAGTATGTAATTAAATTGTAGGATTCTATTATAGCATGCTCTACTGTTTTTTGTAATCACTTATCATTGTAAAGGGAATCAATGAGCCCTTTTGGGCAAAAAGAAATGCAATCACCTTCTACATTGCTCTTGTCCCCACCACCTTCATTCTCTGATATAAACCCGTTACTGGAGCCAATGATCTGCAGCCTCATGAAGAGGGCAAAGTCCTTGCGGGGAGGTGGACAAACCTGGCTCTTCCATCCCTGCTTGGAGGTGTGCCATCTGGAACACACAGGGGGTGATGGTTGTGACGGTAATGGCCAGAATTATCATTATACTTAATGCAATTAAAAAAAATCAACATTTATCATAACGATAATGTGAATAACTGATGATAATACCAAGAAGGATAATAATAACAATAATGGTGATGATAATACTAATAATAAAAACAACAATAATAATAATGATGATGACAATTATAATAACAATAATAATAATAATGACAAAGATATTATAATTGTAAACAAAAGAAATGGTAATGCATTTGCTCTGATGTTAATACCCTTACATACCTAGGACTAAATCTAAAGAAAATAGGAACTTTCTGGTACGGCTTGAGGATTCCTTGATTGGGGATAGCTGTGATAAGGGAGGTAATCTCATTGGTGTGACCTCTCTTGCTCTTCTCATCTCCTTCCTCAGCCAGGGCTGCAGTAGTGGATTGGGTCAAGTCTATGCCCTGGGCACAATAAATTTAAAAACAAAGGTTAATATAGCAGGGCTCAAATATTGGTAAGACTGAGGTACAAATAACGAACAAAAGAAAATATCCCTTCATAAAATGAATATCTTTATTAACAATTAAATTTTCACAGACTGCAAGCCCCAAAGCCCCAGACCTGACAAATAAACTGGCTTTTCCTGTTATCAGACACACCCAATATCAAACTTGTAAAGAGAAAAACCTCCCAATCCGTTACAAATGGCAGATGTAGTATCACGCAGACAATGATAACATTTTTAGTTGAATTTTTTTTAGGCAGTCTACAGTATGTAGAAAGTAGTAAGAAAACCCCCCCACCAAAAATCACAATAAAAAATGGCATATAATATGTATTTCTTGGAATGTTTTGTATGCATTGAGCAATCTTTTAATTTAAATGTGGATAATACTTTAAAACTGCTCATGGAAAAAAAAGGAAATATAAAAAGTCTATAGTTACCAGTTCTTGTGCTATAGCATCCTCATCCACAACAGCCACAAAGTTCACAGGTTCAGGGCCATTGTTGTAAAGGATGGCACATTCAGTGCAGTCTGTACCATAAAATGTGTTGCCAAATCTAATACACTGCACTTGGCTATTGTCTCCTTTGGAAGACAGAAGCTCCAATGCTCTCTCTGTTACAAAGCCCTGAATGTGAAGCAGATTCACTTCTCTTCCCTCTAAATATACTCTGCAGAAAAGCAAAGCCAAGACAAGTCACGCAGTGAATTGGAAGATGGAAGTCATTTCAGAAAAGTAAAAATATATCAATTCATGAATAAGATAATGATACGATGTCCAACAAAAAATAAACAAAAAAATATTACACATTTGGAAAGCAAAGAATGACAATATCATTCTTAATGATCCCATGTCGGATATTTCAAAATTAAGATGGCTGCAATAGTTTTATGTGCTAGAGCACAGTGCAAAATATCCAGAACATCTGAAACATTTTTTATTACAATCCTGCAATTCCTGAGTATATCTTGAGTACACATGTTTTATGAAATTTAAAAAAAAAAAAGAATCTTGATGATTTTGTTTTTAATAACTACATATTCAAAGTATATCAATTGAGAATGATGATTCGAACACTACTTTTACAGAACTTGCTCTCTACATCCTCTCACTTTACAAAAACAACAACAATATCTACAACAAGAAGAGCAAGAAACATTATTTAATGAGCATGATAATGATTGAGGGAATATTAAACCTAAAACTGTTCCAGTACTCACTCTGCTTCCTCTTTAAATTTTCCAGATAACCTTGTAACATACTCCACCTGGAAGAGGAGTAAACAGATAAGGAGCTATGATATAACACAGAATAAGATTACCTCTTTACCAGAAATGAAAGGAAAAATAAAAACTGAAAATGGGACAATCAAAGAAGAGTGACAGACTCAGACTGGCAGCTGGAGACAAAATGATGTGATAACTGCAAATTTTTTAATTAAAAAAAAAAAGGAGATCACAGTTTAATGATAATAAACATAATAGAGTTAATTTTTCATTAAGAATAGTTCAAGGTGCAAACCGTATACTGGATCAAGTCAATGCCATTATCCAAAGATTCTCGTGAACTGTTATAATACTTAATATGGCTTATACTCTCGACTTAGTATATTGAGTTAATGTGCTCACACTCACATATACACATACACACACACAAAATTAGGGATCAAACAAGTTTCATTACAACACAAAAAAAAGGAAAAAGATATTTCCTTCACTTCCTTACTGTTTACTTCATCTTAAGTGTTAAATACGCTTTAATTGAATAAAAAGAAATGATCATTCCTTTACCTTGACTTTCTGTTCACTGTTAGGGGGTATAGTGCCTGTGTTTGGAATAAAAGCAATCGGTTTGTCCCCGTTGTACTGGATCTTAAATTCTCCATTCTTAGAGCCAGTGTTGACGATTGTAATCTCTTTGGCCACAACCTTACTGTTTGCAACCACTGTTCCAAAGTCGACTTCGTCATCAAAGTCAAGAAGACACTGGCTTGGATGTCTGGCGATAGAATATAAGGCAAAGGAATTATTATTACTTATTGAAACTTTGGATTTATTTGCAAATGAAATGCTGATAGACAAAAATCCACTCAGAAAAAGAAAAAAAATCAAGGAAACTAATTCTACTGAAAAATGGATCAAGCTGAAAACAATCTTTTGAGGAAAACCGTGTGATCTTTTGATTCTTGGTAGAATTGTTTTTTTCAATTATCCACTGCATTAAAAAAGTTTTTAAAAAATATATTATTTTAGAATATCATTACGTAATGAGTATTTTTATTCAAAAAGCTTAAAACTTCTATGACCAAAGAAACAAAAGAACAAAACAATTAATAAAGAAAGGCAACTAAAGGAAAATCCAAACCATCAGCAACATGACAAAATTCTTACGCATAAATGGGGACTTCAATAACATTCCCGTCTACTGTGAGAACAATCCTGTCTTTCTCTTCATTTCCAGTTGGAGACTGATATTGTATAAGTCCTGAGACAGCAAGCCCTGGAGCCACAGGGTCTTCGGGGTTCTTCACTTTCAGTGAAAAGTTCTTTGGAAATAAAAATTCATGATATCCGTTACAACCCTTTTTAAGTATGTAAGATAGATTAAGAATAAAGATATCAATACCATGTTAACAAGAATACATGTTAGCAAAATAGACAAATCATATTTTTTTTAAACAAACAGTATATCAGAGCAAAGTTATTGATAAATAATTCTTTACACAAAAAAATAGTCTTTACATTTGTATACTTGACTTTTCATTCACTAAGCAAGGTTCAGGAAAAGAATATCTATGCCTATTCTTTTTCACAGACAGTTTTTATCTATAGATAAGAGCAAAAATAAAATGTATCTTTAGGTTCAATCCAATTTTTAATATTTCTTATGTATGTACCTATGCTTTGTTTTCTCATTCTCTTATTTAGAAGTTTATGGAAAAAGATCTTTTCAAATGAAATATAGTCAATCCCCCAACCTGGTAGCATCTTGTTTGTGTCAAGTATTTTCTCTGAGGGTTTTACTTTTATAGACAATTATAGTACACAGTCCAATCTATTCTCAAAATTTGTATACATTTTCTGAAGTTGTTAGGTTCCCCAAATCATTTGATTACTTTTGATGGCTAACTAGTCAACAAAAAAGCATAATTTCCATCTCTACACTGATTTTGCTGAAACAAATAGCTACTTTTCTTCACAGTAGAATCATATTTAAAAGTAGTCCATCAAATTCAGGTCACAATATGCTTGAGAGGAAAAAGATTACATCTGAGAACATCGGAAAGATAGTAATTATACAAATAGAAATTGATAGTCCAAAGACATAACAACATACACTGAATAAAGCTACAAAGATTTATACTCAGAACAAAAGAATGCAAATATATCCAAGCCACAAAAATGTTGAAAATATGACCATCAAGATTTTGATTGAAACTAACAGATAAGTGTGCAAAACATGCTCAGGCATATCATGACTCTCACACAAGCTAAAATGGGGAATTTAGATATATATGGAGAGAGAGAGAGAGAGAGAGAGAGAGAGAGAGAGAGAGAGAGAGAAAGAGAAAGAGAGAGAAAGAAAGAGAGAGAGACAGAGAGTGAGAGAGAGAGAGAGAAAGAAAGAAAGAGAGTGTGAGAGAGAGAGAGAGAAAAAGACAGAGAATTTCAAATGCAAGGATAAAAAAATACAATGGACAGATTTCAAAAGTTGACTATATTACAGGCAGTCAAAGAGATAATTTCTTCTAACCAACAGAACATGCAATAAAAAATAGTAGGCCTAAGACAGGCTAGTTCAGTTCTCAAATGAAGAACATTGGGTCTAGAATGACCTGTGATTAATTTTGCAAAAGAGGATTTTCATACTTCTTGAAAAGAAAGGAATAAAACATGTAGAGGAAGAACAATGCATGCTTAGGGTATGAAAAATACAATGGATATTCTGGATGTGCATAATTAAAGAGGAAGCAATGAACAAGATCATAATCTCGCAAGGACTTGCCCATTTTAAAAAGTGACAACACTGTTATTACAAATTATATTATGTCTAGTCCATTCAAATATTCAATAAAGGTAGAAGTAAATTTTCAACATGACAAACTAATAAAAACAGAAAAAAAGGAAAACAAGTAAGGTGCAAATATGTATACAGCATCTATAAGAGTAAAAGAAAAAATCTGCATGGTACAGAAGTCACTGCCAAAATACAAATATCTTAAGTGAGTGAGCAACTAATTTTTTCAAAGCTTCTATTATCCAATGGTTAATAAAGCTTAATAACTGATCTTTTGTCCTTTCAAATCATCATTCCAAATGGGTATTAAGAAATAAGCAGTGTAAAAATTTGCAACAGTAATAAAAACTTTTTGATGGCTAGTAAAGTAAAAGTTGGCTGGTGTTATGGTAGAAATAATAGCATTGAAATACAAAGCGGACAAATCTTCTTTGAGGTAAGCATGATAAATCTTAAAACTAAAATATTTAGAGTCATTAATTGCTCAACTGCAGCACATTTTCTGCTGAGTTATGTGTCAAAAGAAATTTGCAAGGAAAATTGACAGAGCGTAATCTCTTTAAGCAAATATTCCTCTGAGGAGTTCGTAGTAACAGCTTGCATTAAGGCAGTGACAACTACAATACAAAGGGAGAAAAAACATTTGTATTACGCATTTAACGTTCTCCACTTCCAGCTGCATTGAGGAAGGAAAAAGTGAATCAGATAAAATTTATCAATTTCAGGACATATAAATTCTATGCAACACATGAGGAACAATTTGACAATTGGTATAATCTAATATGTCAGACCTTTTGATGTCAATTAGGGGAGAAGTAATAATTAAAAATAACTTTATGAATTCCTTCACCCTCGCTATTCAATAATAAAGGAAGCAGGCTGACCATGCTCTTTAATATACTCAGTTAGCTCACATGTGTGTAAGCATAAGCGTGTCTTACACTGACCTGCTAAATTTGCATAAGCAGTTATGGCTATCATGGTTGGGTCATGGCATGTTCAGATCATGTAACATTGTAAAATAATTTCCCTGTTGAGGGATCAATAAAGTTATCTTAGCTTATCTTAAATCTATTTAAAATGTAGGTACACAAACATTATGAATGTGAATCTTTTCCTTTGAAACTAAAAACCCAAAATTTCTTTTATCAGGTGCAAAGTAGGGCTGAGCAAAATATCCTCATTCATTTTTATTATTTTGAAAATATTTTTACTTGCTCAAATCTCAAAATTAATCTGTTACACAATGAAATATATCTAGAAATATTGCCTCTTATTGTTGAGAGTGAGGTATCATTAAGCCTTTGTATGTACAAAGCAATTAAAACTAAGAGTTTTCAAAATCCATTGATCAGGAGAAAATGCTACCTCAGATACTCTAGACAGGTAAATGTCAACCCATTGTCTCTTAAATCAATAAATGGTCTTTGCTTTAAAACTTAACCCAAAACCCCATGTTTGGCAATGTAACGACAGAACATCGATGTGTTTGAAGTGAAAACGATTGATTCCTTTAGAGACTTGATACTATTATTAATGCAAATGAAAAATTTTAGACAATTAATTTTTACCTCGCTTTTTGGTCCATAGTACCGAATGCTTTTGCTTGATTTACTGATGTTTTTTACGGTAATCGGTAACTCCAAAAGAGCATTTGGTTTTGTATTGTAAAATTGAATACACGAAGGTATGATCCGAACTCCATGAATATCCCCTTCCATTACGACAGATTTAAAGCTGAAACATTGATTTTTTACTAAGAAAACAGTAGCTGCAACGAGGAGAGGCTATCGATGGAGCACTCAAACTTCAGACATGTTTTCTTCGTTGCTTGGGACTCTTTGTAAGGCTAAATATAGTAGCCGCGATTTGGAATTTTTTTCTCCAATTAAGTTGAATACACCAATGGCCCTAAAGTATTTCATTTTTAACGGTAAAGTGAAAGATGGTGTTAATTTTTTAAACTAGATCCGAGTTGAAAATAGTGTCGTGGCTCCGCTTGTTTTGTATCTAAGGCCACCATCTTGTTGTCATCAACTCCATTCGCAAGGTAAACAGACCACAACACTGAAAACATGGGGGTTGATTATTATAACATTTTGGTACTTACCAGAAGCGCTACAGATGCAGAAATAAAGAGATCGTAAGTAATTTCTAATTTGGTAATGATTTTTTTCACAGACACAATGTACATGGCAGAAAATTTACCTTTATTATTGTTTTAGAATGAACATAAGGTCTAATGGCTAACTCTTCTTTTTATGTCTAAGTATCAGTTGGGTTATTTTGTTGTTTTGTTTTATGGATATGGAAAAAAGAGAACGCATTCCTTTTTGAAAACACAAAGCACAAGAAGAAGATGAATAGCTTATTTGACAACCTTTTGTCAAGAACTAGATACTTTTTAGAACTTTAAGACTTTGTTTTGGCCGCAGCTTAAAATCTAACTTGCTGTACACACAAGATGAAGAGTTTGACAATATAATAATTTGTGATCATGTAGACCAGTCTTAATACAAAACATTTTGATTTTTATATTATTTATATCTGTAGTGTCTGCTCCAAAATCATTATCAGTAGACTCTATGGTGTTTATAAGAAGAACTCATACAATAACAATACATCAATACCTACAATATTCCCCTCTTTAACAATCTGTCTTTGTTTTGATACATCAAATGTTAAATCTTTGGGGTTTTAGGCAGAATAATTGAGTCACAAGTAGAAAGGGCTATCTTAATGAGGCCTTTTAAAGATGACTTATAATATGAAATTAGATTTCATTAAAAAGCATCAATTTGCCTCGTATTTTCTTCCTCTCCCTTATTTGCAGTTGTCACCAAAAACAAAAACCTCAACAAACAAAAATTCTATAAGAATTTTTTCAAATTTTTTCAAATCTTACAGATACAGAAAATTAGCCCTCAAATATCATCCAGAGAAAAACCAAGGGGACCAATATGCCTCAGACAAGTACATGCAAGTTGCTGAAGCCTATGACGTATTATCAGATCGTAAGTATTACTGTAGTCAGACATTATCAGTTCAACCAACAGAATTGATAGGCCTGTCGTTAAATTTGATTTCAGTAAGAAATAAGAGTATTATTTGGCAACTTTTTGATTATTATACAGTAGGTATTATATCTTTATTATGTTTTTGATTTTTCTTGATGATTATTAAATATTTCTTTCAATCAATTCTTTTAGCTCGAAAACGTGCTGTATATGACCAGTTTGGAGAAGAGGGTCTAAAGAATGGAGTTCCAACAGGAAGTGGTGAGGCAGGTGCCTGGACTACTGGTTATACTTTCCATGGCAACCCTGAAAAAGTCTTCCGTGATTTCTTTGGAGGTGACAACCCTTTCCAAGGTAAGATGCTCCTATGAATCCGATACCCCCTAATCTATTGATTTCTATGTTATGAAAATTTAGACACATTTTTGTCTTTGCTTGTGACATAAGACGCTTATCGAGAATACTGTTGATATGCAAACACAATTTTGTAATGAATTCATAAACTATGTTTATTTTAACCTTCTTCTAAAAGTATTGATGATCTTGTCGCAAAAAAACTGAGAAAAAATAGATCATAGTATTTATTCATATAATTACTTTAGATATCATTATAATATTTCTTGTATCCTATTCAGAGTTTCACGATCGTGTTGATGGGGACTTAAGTATGGGATTTGGAGGCCTGACTGGAAGAGGTGCCAAAAAGCAAGACCCTCCAATTGAGAGAGATCTATACCTTAGTTTAGAAGAAGTATTTCATGGCTGCACAAAGAAGATGAAAATTTCTAGAAGAGTAAGTATTTATTTCCCATGATTGAAATTTCTTTTTCTTTTAACGTACAGTTTTGAACTATTTTCCCAGACATGCAGTAAAATTTGAAATTATTTTTTTTTGCAGTAGAAAGTGTTTACAGTGATAAGTGAACCTTACCTTATTAACCTATCTTAACTTATGTGCCAAGTTGCAATAAAAAGCTAATTAATATTATGCCCTCCTTTGTTTTATGGTCTCAGGAATTCTTTTATTGAAAAATTATATGTCCATTTTCTAAAGAGTGCGTTCTAATAAGGCTTCAATAGTGGGGAAAAATGATAATATCTTCAAATATGTTTAATCAGTTTTTATCATTGGCAGGTAATGAATGAAGACGGCCACACATCCAGTATTCGAGACAAGATCCTCACTATAACTGTCAAAAAAGGTTGGAAACCAGGAACCAAAATCACTTTCCCAGAGGAAGGAGACCAGGGCCCTAACAACGTACCTGGTTAGCTTTCAACTTACTCCTATTTTGATAAAGAATTAGCTAATGAAATCACAAAGCAAGCCTTAATTCCACAGCTTAATAAAATGATACCTACTTTTTATAAGTTTAGATTTCATTATACTGTTCGTCTCACTTGGGAATCTTAACCCTTTCACAGCTAGCTTCGATTCTAACCCAACTGAAATTTAAAATCTTGAAAATGTATGTGTTCTTATACCAGATAAATCAGGCTTTTGGAATACATGTCAATTTACTGAAATCTGATTTATCTGGTATAAGAGCAGGCAACTTAAAGGTTTTGGTTTCCTAAGCAGTGAAAGGGTTAAGTTTTGTTACGAAAGTTTATTTCCTGCTAAATGAGATTACAAAACTTCTTGATCATTTAATGATAGATTTTCCTTAATTTTTGAATATTTGTTTTCAGCTGACATCATCTTCATCGTAAAAGACAAACCTCATCCTAGGTTTAGAAGGGATGGAGTTAGTTTGATTCATACAGCTAAGGTACCCCTTGGCAGGGCCTTGACGGGATGCACAGTCGAGATTCACACACTGGATGAGAGGATCTTACACATTCCAATCAATGATATTGTCAAGTAAGTTATTTATGAGTACAGTTGACAATGGGTAATCTGAAAATTGTTATTGTGAAACTGATGTTAATTGAAAATGATTGCATTTCTCAGCTTTTTTCTCATAAATTCACTGGGTTTTATTTAAAAGTTTCACTACGGTGTAGTTAATCCAAAAACAACCCCTCATCCAAAAGAATTGGAAATGCTTGACTTTTTTTTCACCAATGCAGCTTGGGCAGGCAGGCTTTGACAAATTTAATGACAAGCTTACACTATCATTAGTGTTACCACTTGAAACCACTAGATAGTGTTACAGTGAACCCTGGTCATTACTTATGATACCAGATGAGGTACCCTCCTGTGTGTGCCTGTATATTTATTATGGCTGTTGTGGGGTCAGATCGGAAACGTAACTGGATAAGAGGAGGGGTGATCAACACAGCCTTCCAACTTGCATGCATGCCTTGCTTGTGTGTATGTTAGTTCAGTTGGAGCTAATTATGCAGGTCATCTTAACTGACATGTACCATCAACTCAGTGGTAGAATATTTGCTTGGATCTAGAAGGTTGGGGTTGAAATCCCTGCAGCTTAAATTTTATAAACGATCCTTTCTATCTATGACTGTCCTGTATGGGGCTCTCTATTATTATTATGGGAACGGTGCTGTCACCAGCCTGGTGTCAGTGAGCAGTGACTGGGTTATAACTTTTATCTGTAGGAGGCAATTTTTGGTTTGTTTTATTTCTTTATTCTAACAACTTGAATATCTAATATGAAGAAAACACTTTGAAAAAAAAGCAAAACATTTTACAAGTAAAGTCATAATCTTTAAGTTTGTGAGAGTAACTTAGTTTTTCTGAGATGTACCTTGTGTACAGAACCGCTGTGATGGGTCACATATGTGTAAGTAAATTGCAATTTAATTTGAAGTAGAATGATATGTTGGGTATTTTAAATTCTTTTTTTTTCTTTTACTCAACATTTTTTTTCTGGTATACATTGTACAATTGTTTGTTTCTCAGGCCTGGCTATAAGAAGATTGTTCCAGGTGAGGGCATGCCTTTGGTGGTGGCACCCTGTGACAAAGGAGATCTTATCATCGAGTTTGACATCGAGTTCCCCACATCTCTGACGCCAGAGAAGAAAGACTTTGTCAGAAAAGCTTTACTTTCATAAATATTTTATTTTTTAGAATGGGTTGGGTATGGGAGATGGTACTTCTGACTAAGTTCAGTTTTAGTTTGAGGACTGGCTATAGATTAAATACTACAAAAAGAGGCCTATACAAAAGGGAAGGGAAAACAGATTAGAAGTGAGAATCAATGGACATTAAAAAATCCAGTGGGTAAGACAGATGAAAAGAAATTGATTTTTTATCTTTATTCAGTAGTTTCTTGAAAACACATCTTAACAGCAATGGTATCTTGTTCTTTTGATGGTAAATGTCTGGCAATAGACATGGGGTGTATGGGTAAGAGTTGTTTCTATCATTATTCTCATATTGTTTATATTTTTTACTAAAAATGTGATAATAAAGATGCATATATTACATGGAAATGATGACTTGTTTTCTTGATTTACAATGGGCTGGGGATGATTGCAAGGTTTGTTTATTGTAAGAAAAGTTTTTCAGAATATATGAACAGGTAATACAATGTAGTAATACAGCACGCTCAAGGTGAAACTAAATATAAAGCAAGGTTACCTTAAAACAATGTTGAAATTCAAGGCTGGTATTGTTTGGAAATGACTTGCATGTGTGTGTAAGGTATAGATATAGAGAGAGAGAGAGCCATGAGAACATTGCACAGATAAAAAAACCATACATTGATTTTAAGTCATGGTGAGGCTTTGTTAGACACTTGGCAGTAACCACATATGGTATTCAAAGATAGGGGGAGTCATTTAGGTGGGTGCCTCATACTACTACTCTGTGTAGCTGTTTGTGTGTGTGTGTGTGTGCTTGCTAGTGTCCTAGTCTG
>JAUEKZ010197968.1:0-39507 GCA_031471865.1 Melibe leonina | reverse complement strand
TGCTTGCTTTTATACCCGATAAATACTAAAGACACCTAAATCTTCCAGATTTGCTTGCTTTTATACCCGATAAATACTAAAGACACCTAAATCTTCCAGATTTGCTTGCTTTTATACCCGATAAATACTAAAGACACCAAAATCTTCCAGATCTGCTTGCTTTTATACCCGATAAATACTAAAGACACCAAAATCTTCCAGATTTGCTTGCTTTTATACCCGATAAATACTAAAGACACCAAAATCTTGCAGATTTGCCTGTTCTTATGCAAGATAAATCAGATTTCAATGAACTCACATATGCCCAAATGCCTAAATTTCAGGCTTTTAGCATAATATGTTTGTTTACTGAAATCGGATTTATCTGTTATAAGAACTCGTACATTTTCAAGATTTCATATATTTCAGATGGGTGAAAATCAGACCCCGCTGTGAAAGGGATAAAATTTTAGTTGACTAGCATGTTCACTGATGTTTCTGGTAATTATAAGGACACGTGAATTATGAAGATTTTGCATATATCCTGTTTGCTAATAATCAGACCCCGCTTTGAATGGGTTATTGTAATTCCAGTCACAGAATTCAGTGAAATCTGATTTATCTGGTATAGGAACAGGTAAAATCTATAAGATGTTGATGTGTTGTAGGAGAAATGAGCTTATCATTGAAAGGGTTTGATATCTCATGGGGGTGATTCCTAGTGCTAAATGGTCTGAGTGCATCTGAAAAGGTTCACTAATAAATGAGCTTGATTTTTGTAGGCGATACGAACTTAGTTGCTTGGTTGTAGCCCATTAAATCCCACTTCTCTACTTTGATACTATACAAAGGTGGAGCTCTCTAGGGCTACCATAAATAGATTATACATACATTGTTCACCCAGTCACAGTGTACTGTACTTATCTTACATTGGCCAACCAGGCTTAGCACTATTCTACTAATGCCAAACACAAGAGAAATACAGTAGTAGTTAATGTTTTTGTTTTTTTAAAGTATGACCCGCAAGGGTTCGAACCGATTACGAGGCGGGCACGCTACTACTGAGCAGTGTGTGTGAGCTGTTTCTTCATCTGACAACCCGATGACATATTATATCATTAAAACATGCGTTGCAGTTACATATAATCGATCCAAAGGCTTTTCGGCCATGAATCAATTGGTAAGACTACTATACCAATTTGTTCCTTGGTCAGATTAAACCAGGGAACATGACAACAACATCGACAAAAAATGATCATATTTTTCACGTGCTGTAAAAATAAATGACAGAAATATCAAAGGAGACTCTTATCGTAAAACGTTGTGGATTTGTTTCAAGTGTTTTATCAACTCTGGTCCATAGATTATTCTCTAGCCAAAGAGTAACAAGATAGTAAACAATATTCGACAGGAGGGAACCAGACTAGCACAACATAAGTATGCTTTGATCTGAGAGCAATAATGCTTTTGCTATTCTGGAATTATAGGAACGGATAGGCAAATACGGTCAAAATGGTTTCGTCCCAGACGACAATTACCTGGGGTGAGACAATAAAAGGTTGACTCCAGCTTTTTAATGGCTTTTTCCGGTACACTTCGGTCATGGGATTGATTCCCCGTACGCTTGTCAGGGCGCAGATCTATTCCTGTCAAACACCAGTGAGAAGTGGAAGTGTTCACACACAGCAGGGGAACATGGGAATGGCTGTGCATTAGAGTCCTCGGGGAAGGGTAGTTAACATTTGCAGCTTCGAGAACACCAGTGAGACTTAGACGCCGAAAAAGGAACCCGTATGGTTATATGTAGGTAAACATTCAAAATAAAAGAAATCCTTTTAGAGCCTTCTGGCCCACAGCTATTCCTGATTTTCCTAGCGTGTAGACTTGGTACAATATTAATATAGAAATAATCGTTGCCACTCTCTGTATATGACGGAGATCTTTCGGAGTCGTATCTAAAACCCGATAATGAACTTAAGGGCTAGTACCCATCTAGAACCTGGGTGAAGTGAGGCAATTTGAGTCAATTCCCTTGCCTAATGAAAACCCAAATCGCTACAAGTAGGAATGGCACCCCCAAACCCCAGGTTTCTGTGCCCCATCGCTACCAAATCGACAAATGCACCTCTTTATCAATTTAATCAAAGGCACTACACAATCATTGCCTATCATAAGAGACAAAGCCATAGACATAGGGTAACATGGATAGATAAAAGACGTTAAGAGGTGATTCGAAGACGGGACCACCAGTTGAGTAGCTCAAGTTTTAGAGCGTCCGCCTCGAAACCGGTAGGTCAGGGTTTCGAATTCCGGTTGCGTCATGCCTACGACGATAAAATCAGCATTTTAAAAGCTGTCGCACCTGGCGCTCAGCGTTATGAAAAGAGTGCTAAGATTGTTACCACCGAATGAATGTCTTTGTTAACCATATCACTGCTAATAACACCAAAATCTTAAGATTTGCCATTTCCTATACCAGATAAATCAGATTTAAATGAACTAACATATTATGCCAAAACCCTGAATATTAAGCTTTTTGCATTGCCAGTCCACTGCAATCTGATTTATCTGGTATATAAGCAAAAGTATATTTTCAAGATTTTGCATATTCCGTTGGGTTAGAATCAGACTTCGCTGTTAAGGGGTTAATGAAAGATGTTTGCACCCCCAGAAGCGTCTACCGAAGATAATATATCTCGCAAGTAGAACACGAAAGAAATCACATGTGAAATTAGCTGACCAATTTTGTTGTAGAGGGGAGATAATCGATAATCAATACACTTCGAGGTTTGGATTTCAGGATGACCACATGGGAAAGAAGTTTATCGAAGGTGGTGAGTACAGCTTATGACGGCATAATCGTTTAAATCAGATCCATTTTTTTTTTTTTTGATATTTTCTGGAGACGTGTCCAGGGTCGCAATCCTGCTCTGAGCACTTTTCAAGACATGGCTGCAACATTGGTAGAGGAATGGCAGAAAATCCCCCAAAATGTACATTGCTGCACCCATTGGCAGTATGAGGTGCCACTGTGTAACTTGCATATATGCTATGGAGGATTACCATACCCAATAGTGACGGGTATGAAGTTTAACACATCGAACACCATTCATTTAAAGCGAAATAGTTTTTAATTTCTAATTTCTGTGAATAGGGAAAAGTTTTTATGTGTCAATTTTTTTCCAAAATGAATATTCTATCAGCATTCCAAATTATTTATCTTTTTTTCATTGTTAACTCTTTTGTTAGCTTCATAGAGGTCTGATTCTAACCCAACTGAAATAAGCAAAACCATGTAAATTTACGTGTTCTTATACCAGAAAAATAAGCTTTCAGTGAACTGACACATTATGCCAAAAGCCTGAAGTTCACTGAAATCTGATTTATCTGGTGTAAGAATAGGCAAGCCTTGAAGATGCTGGTGTGCTTAGCATTGAAAGGGTTAAAATAGCTGGATGAATAGCAATAGTATACGTTATCATTCACTCCAAAGTTTAGTTATCTCGGTCTTGACCAGGAAATCAAGAACATTTTACTGCAAGAAAATTTAATAATCACAATAATCTCCTTCTCATTTACCCACGTCACTGCGGCCACAGTCAATCGATAGAATATTATTTGTGGTAGTATAAACTGGTACCACACGGATACCAAAGACCTATTATTTGCGACCTCTTATAGGCTTTTCGTTGCTTTAATAGAATAAGTGGGCTGAACCAATCTCACGGATCATTAGCTCTGTTTTCCTGCTCTGTTTGGAATCCTCTGTAGGAAGGCACAGGTCATTCCCGTCTTCCCTTTCTCGTAGACTGCGCGCGTTAACCGCACAGATTAGTGGCATTACATCCAGTTAGTGGCTGTGCTATTAGTGGACTGTGATTTACCGTGTTTAAAACTAATGATAAACTATTATGGTTATTTATGGACAATTGACGCACGCAACCATGGAGGAATTAACAATTGCCAAGTAGCAATCCTTGTATAAGTTTTTGGGCTAGTTCTATTTTCGATGTACCGTACCAAAATCTTTGAGTAAGAATATAAATGATGAATATGAAAATAAATTAATAAGGACTAAATTGCTATCGTTTTCTTTTTCGGTTTTTTCCCCCGATTCTTTTCATAGAGGATTGACGGGTGTTTGTGTGTGTTTTGTTGTGTTTTGTTTTGTTTGTGTGTGTTAAATTCAGCGAATAGCATTGTATGTGTTGTGCGTGTTTGGGTCAGTGGATGTGGGTGTGGGTGTGGGAAGTGGATGTGGGGAAGGGAGGGGTGTGTGGGTGTGAGAAGTGGATGTGGGTGTGTGGGTGTGAGAAGTGGATGTGGGGAAGGGGTGTGTGAGTTTGTGGTGGTGGGATGGGGGTTGTTTCTTTGAGTTTGTGTGTGTTGTGTATGTAGAGTGTGTCTGGGTGTACGTGTATGTTTGTGGGGGGGGGGGGCGGGGCGGGTGGGAGTAAGTGAGAGAGAGGATCAAATCATAAATTGTAATAGGGTACACAACGTAATAAAGTAAGGCCGGAGGGCCGGAGATGATCCCAATTTCTGTTGCTTGACAAATGACAAGTAACAGCTGGATAGGACTCTCGTCTATAGAAAAATACTTACCTAGGTTGGTCTGTGATTGGATACTGTACCATTTGACACCTGGGTGGTGTGAGGTAATGGGAAGAAAACTTCCTTGCCCAAGGAAAACCGAAGGGCCGCTGGTAGTGATGTTGTTAGGGAAGATGCTTGTTGTCATTTTTTTGTTGTTGTGATGAGATTACTACAAGATATTAAATTATATAATTTTTATGGTACTGCGCGTAAACGGTTTCTGATATTTGTGGTTTAATTTGATTGTTTATACACACTAGGGTCATATAGAGGCGTCCAATGATAGGTACTTGTGGTATTTGTGGTGTTGGCTGCGATAAGGATGGGGACGGATTGGCAATTCCAAGTTTAGGAGGCCATACACAATGGTTGCAAGCCTCTTTGCTTATAAAACGCGGACGTCCGAGAACATCTTATCATATCATAATAGCATGTTTACAGAGCATTGGCTGGAACCCACAAAAAACCCTACAGATTGTCAATTTATGTTCTTGGTGTTCGGATATCACCACGGTGTATATGCCCATATTTTCGTTTGTTAAATTCAAGTGAGTCACGACTTTTCCGGGATAAAAAATGTAATTTGTATCTGACGAAGTGACTTATTCGAAAAAAGAAATATATTATGTAGTGTAGCCTACGTAATATGTACCTACATCCGTGCTTCAAACATCAGAGTAAAAAAAAAGGTAAGGAAGATTGTCGGGAGTGTGGGGGTAGGGATCTGTTTAAATGATGGCAGCATAGTAATTGTCACAAAGAATGAATCTCCGTAAAAATACGGATGATTGGAAGCATTGCTGTACGATATGTTCATATGTGTCTGAATCTGTTGAACACAAACGTCACCACATTCCACGAGTGCACGCGTTTTGTTTTCAAAACGCGGACGTCCAAGAGAACACACTGCTTTGCTCTCCACGTTGTTAGTTTTTTGTTTATCAAATTAGGTATAATTTCATTTGCTTCGCAACGCCAAACACAATAAAGAGGCGTCCAAGGACAGTAGTTTTGGTATTTGTGGTGTTGGTGGCCGCTGTAATGATGGGGACGGATTGGCAGTAGAGATGAGGGCACTCCAATGTTAGGGGCCATACATAACGGCTGGCCACCTCTTTGCTTACAAAACGCGGACGTCAAAGAACATGTTATCATATCATTATATCATGTTTACAGAGCATATTCTGGAAATCTTTAAAAGCCCCTGGGAAAAGGATCATATTTTGCAAATAAAGCTATTACAAATGGAAACAAAATGTTGTAAAATAAAACCCACAAAAAACCTCTATAATGTTCTTGATGTTGGGAGACCACCACGGCGTATATGTGCATATTAAAAAATCATTTAAAATAAGCATTTAGCAAAATGCTGGGATTATGCGAGATATTCGGGTGAGCCCTCCGTTTATCTCTGTGTGGCAGAAAGATATCTTTTCCAAAGAGTTCCGTCCTTGAATGACTTTCTTTTTGTTTAAAAGGGTGTGAAATAGGCATCAACTAGCCACCCACCCAACGACTTTGAACGATATAGCCTTCAGAAACAATAACGATGTAAACATGGGAAAAGGAACAGCTTCACCTCGCGCATGTCTCGAATCGACCCGTAGTCTCTACACTTTACAATGGCATAATCTTGCCTGTGGTGGTAGACAACGGACAATTTACGCATAGAATCAGGACAAAGTAGCCTGTTAGTCTGACAGAGACAAAGTTTTCATAACCCACGGAGATGTTCGATCTTAGGGCCCAGTTGCGGTTACATATCAGCATATCATAATTTGTTACTTGTTCAGTCTGGTGATTTCTGAAATCATGCCTGCCTACACAATTTTTTGCGTTTTCCTGAAGCCTATTATGTATTCTCAAACGCGTTGAGAGTGTTTGCCCCTACAGCTTAGTTTGGTAAGTTATATGAAGAGATATATAGCTACTACATACACAGAGTAGGTTCGTGGTTAAGACATTTCCTACAAAGCAACAAAAAATTTTCCGGTTGGAGTTTGAGACCCACTTGAATTCGTGATAATCTTCAACAAGAGACTTATCCCCTATTATTACTGCTCATAATTTGACAACACAAGGGCATCCTGTTGGAATCGAGCTTAATGAATAATCCGATCCCATCAAGTGACATTAGATCACCCATTGAAAGGCAAATAACTAAAGGCCTACTACTTGTTTTCCACAGCTTGGTAGATACCGCATAATGCAATGTCTGAGTCCAGCTGCAATTGGAGTAAATGGCACATGTGATACGTTCTCGCAACCAAAAACAACCAATCACAGAGCCAGGAGAGAAACTTTGGATCAAGTCAAAAGGAAGCTGGTAATCAGACCACAGGTGCTGATGGTATTTATTAAAAAAAAGACTTTTTTTGCTTGTCTATTTTGGATTAGCCACACATTTTTTTTTACTCTTTTTTACCTCCTCCTAAATAAGAGCTTGTTGCAACATAGGCCTGGCATGTACTTCTGGCTCTATAAAATAATAATATGGAAGAAAAATTATTTGTTTGTTTGTTTATTGAGAGTTTTTGGGCGCTTGCAACTGCTAAGGGCCCAAAAGTAAGTAAGAGGATAGGCTAGTTAAAAGAATAGACAACCTTGGACCCTGCCAGGGACGTTTCCCAGAGAGATGATTTACAAGGAAAAAATATCTCTCGAAAAAAAGGTTACAAAGAGATGATATACAGCAAAAAATAAATAAATCATCTCTCCCAATTACAAAGCAGGACACACAAACAGATGATGGATACCACCCACATCATGCACTTTTATGGTCCATGGAGACACAGAATATTCTACTGCCCTTTGTGTACAAATGTACTCAGTCCTTCTAGATAGCAAGTGACCCTGTAGTTAGGTCCCACAGTGCAAAACATGGGGGATGACCATAAGTCTGTTAGGAAAACAGGCAGGACCAAGACTGAGCTAACAAATACAAAACAGCTGTGTATGTGTGCACTTGTTAAGGGAGCACTAGAGAGAGTGCTGGAAAAAGTAAGTAAAGACAAAAGAGAAGAAACAGAAGTAGTGCTCACCAGAGGCACCCACCAACAGCCTGAACAAAAATGAAAAAGAATCAAGGGACTAAAATGTTCGATTTAAATGCTATTTTATTCTATTAAGAATCATCAATAATCATCATAAGTAAAAAAGTTACAAAATGAAAAAATATAAAAACATTTCATATCAAAAAAACATCTTACTCAATGGCACAGGAATGAAATAATACTTGTTCAATGGCACAGGGATAGAATTCATATCATGTAGCTAGTTGGTTGTTAAAATATTCCCAGTTTCAAAAGTCATCTTCAACTGAGAGTATTTTTGTACTCTATTTCATTAAGAAAATATATCACAACTCTCAGTCTGTATCTTATTCATGCATCCTCAAACTCATTCATGAGGTTTCACATTGGTAAAACTATAAATAAAGGAGTCAACAAAACAAAACAAAAACATAAAATATCAAACTTTGATTATTGTTATCATCATCAATCAAATAGGGAAAGAAATGTCACTATCAGGTATCCGAATGTCATCATCCATCTGTCATTTATTAGAAGCTATTGTATGAAACATCTGGACCCTCGAAATTGTCAAAGTCGCTGATGACAACTTCCATATTTTCATCTTGGGCAAAGCTTTTCCAAATTGCAAACTGAAATAAAGAGAAAAGTAATCTTTTCCAAATTTTTGTCTAAAAAATTTACAAATTGTACTCAGTCTTATGCTTGATTTCTATTCAATGGTATCTTCTATTCTCTTTAAAAGCAATTGTTACAATACTGCTTAAATGATTGTATATTTTTTTTAAGTTTTCTGTCAAACTGAAAAAAAAGATTTTTAAGCCTTTACTACCTCAGAGATTTTCAATAATCTATAAAACTGAAAGATCATACTTTTTAGTTAGAATGTTACCATTTGTGTGCAAAGCAGATCTATGGACAAAAAATTCCTTGCTCTTTTTATTACCAAACAGTTAAAAAAGTTAATGGATGGAAGGTATTTCAAAGCATTAATATTTAACATTTGCTAGTGTTTCAGGATCAGATATGGAAAAAAAAAAATTATTGCATTCTAGCCCCCTGTCTAAAAAGGGGACAAAATATTTCATCTCATATTGTTTACTCTACAGAAAATGGCTAGAATTAAAAAATACCACCTTATGTGACAAGAAATTTTCATTGACTTTTAAAGATAAGCTAGCACAGGGGCATACGAAAATGTTGTGAGGCTAATTCAAAGGAGGAAGACCAACAATATCTTGTTTCTAAATGCCGTCAAAGACTTAGCACAGTGGGCTTATCCCCTGCTTCCTTTTGTCATGATCCAGTTTCTCTCCTGGCTCTTTGATTGGCCATGTTTGGCTGTAGGAACGTATCCCATGTCCTATTCCTCCAATGTTTAACATCTTAAATTGTCTATATTTTTATGAAAAGTTTGATAACTTACCTTATCCATGTATCTGGAAACATTTTCAGACACTATATGAGGACTTGGGAGCTTATCTAACCGCTCAAGAGAAATTGGGAGAGGGAATTTTGCCACAATGACACCATTTTCAAAGTCTGTGTGGGTAATTGGGTTTCGGACAAGGGCCAACAGAGACTCCATGTTTTCCACCATTTCTTCTTCAATAACCTCAATGGTAAGGTTTAGCAACTGATCCGCATAATTTGGGATGACTTTCTCAAGTTGCCAATAGTTGTAGGCCCATGCTGCCTGCAAATAAATGATCATTTCGTTAAAATCTTTCAAGGCTAGAATCTACATTCAATGATGCAAAAATCTATACATTATCAAAACAGTCTACTGGATCTAAAAGAAAGTAATCAGTAACTTCCTTAAGTCTCTTCATTCTTCATGACAGAATTTTGCTTTTTAGGTAAATTTGAGAGACCTTATTAAGGATTCACAACTGATCATTTAAATTAGATGTTACACAGTCTTTGGTATAATACTCCTTATAATATTTAATTTCTTTTCCATGATCAGATTTTTAAATCAAGCTTTTTAGAAAACTGATTAGCAAAAAAGCAAGTTCAATTTAACCTTCGCCATATAGTGTTACATCAATAAATCACCCCGTTTACAATTTTTTTTAAACATTTTTATCCTTCTCAAATTCCAACTGTTCCATAATTTCAAAACAGCAAACTAAATTCATTGACAATTATGTCAATCTGGTCTACTTTAAGTTCAACTTTAAATACAACCATTAATGATCATTTAAAGTGAAATATATCACAAGGCTCAGTTTTTAAATCATGCTTGGAACTGGCACTCTTATCTCTATAATCTTTTTTATTGTTGGATGCTGTAAGTATAACTTCTTTGATTTTAAAAGGAATTAAAGAAAAAAAAACAATTAGCTAGATAGCTATATGGATTGTTACACAACATCAACCTTTACCTTTTTTCCTTTTTAAAGATAAAACAAAAATGGTAACCATAGAAACACACCTGTTGATAAATTTGATTGGCAGAGTCTTCAGTGGTTTCAACAACTTCCAGTGTGAAGGGATGGTTATTTATGTCTTCTTTCAACTGGATCAAAGCAGACCTAATCTTTGATACCAACCAAGTGTTTTCTTTTACCAGCTTAGCCAAGAACAAGGATACTTTGCAGTTCTTGATATCCTCAATTCTCTCATTAATCTTTTCAATCATTGGTTGGGGATCTAGATACTTCTCTGTGAAGTGAAGTTGTATTGAAGAAGAAAATAACATGCTAGAAGTACTGCATTCAAGCAATTACATCTTTTTTCAAAGTTTTTCCCACTTTACTTTTGTATTTAAAAAATCGAATTAAATATAATGACTCCCCAGCACCCTTACTTTATTTTAACAATCACAGCAGTTTAAAACAGGACCCTTTAGGCTAATGCTTTGTTTGCAATTTAAACCTTTGTCAACTGGCAATACCAATGCACAAGCAGGACGTCCTTTTTCTTTTTTTTTCTTTTTTTTATTTATATGTGAATGATATTATTATGACAGCTGACTTAAAAAAAGATAATATGAAACCAAGATGTGCATGTTGTTATCAAATCTTGAAAACATCAGAGCACTTATTCAGGTTTATCTAGAAACTGCACCATTATAAAACTCTTGGCTCTCCAAAAATAATAATTCAGATGGTCATGATTTATTTTTATAATACAACATTAAGTTATTTACATCACTGTCTCTCTACTGTTCATTTGACGTTCAAAAGTCTACAAAGTAAATGTAATCACTTGTATGACCTACCTATACCTTCATCCATCCATTTCCAAAATTTGTCAAACTCTTCCAATGTAATTTTGTGCATAAAGCCTGAAACATCCCAGAAATGTGTCTTGAAAAGTTTAGTTTCCGTTTCAGACATTGTTTTCAAAAAACTTTTGTACACGTCTTCCATAGAGACATTTTTCATTTCCATCAGTTGTTGTGAGATAATTGACAGACCATGGCTGTAACTGTCCATGAGGGGTCGAATAACATCATCCAGTGTCTCTCTGAAAGAATAATTAAGACATAAAACATTAGAAAACTGGCAACTTTTGTGGGGGTTTTTTCAAAGCATTTTTGGATAAACATTTTCAAAATGCAGTGTTTCAATTCAGATCACTGAAATTAGTGTGTAAAGGTTATGCAGAGAAAAGGTATCATTGTTAGTATTTCATGCCCATGTATAGTTCTACAACTTTTTGTAATTTGTTGAAAATTACTTACACATATTTATTCAGGTTTTGCTGCAGTCTTCTCAACTCTTTATTCAAAACAAAATCTCCAATCCTGACTTCACAGAATTCCATGCCACTTTGCAGCTTAGTTTTCAAATGTTCCAACTCTTGCTCAAATAACAATATTTCCTGCCGCACAAAAGTGATCTTGGGTTCACCGATGTTTGAAACTGATTGGAGGATAGCTTTGTACTTTCTCACGTACTGTTCAAAGAAGAAAGATAATGAAGAGAATATTTGCTTTGGTCATTAACAAAATATATAGCAAAATGCAACAGCTCAATCAGGGGAGAAACAAATAATGGCGGATGGAGTGTGGTAAGGGAAGGAAAGAAAAGGGATGTCGATAATGAGAGTTCTTCTATGAAAGGAAAGAAAATAAAGAAGAGACAAGTGTCAGCTTTTTTCATCCTTAACAAAAGGGGTCTTAAATACTAAAACATTTAGAGTTTTGCTCCACTATTATATGCCAAATGTTATTATCATCATCATTTGTTCTCATTATTTCTGCTTATGACCATAATTCTTCACAGAAAAAATATATAAAATCTCATTCAGGTAACTCACTTCTTTTTTCAGATTCACTGCAAGGTCATCAACAAACTCCTTTGTCTCCATAGTTCCTCGTTTTATATTTTCATAGATCATGTCACGGACTTCTGCAAGAGTTCCAGGTGTCCAGTCAAGTGTTGTCTGGAGGACATTTGGAGACACCAAATGTACTATCATTGCATTTTCTTGCTGAGCAATGCTGTCTGCATTTCTGTTGATATTGAGCTGAAAAGTTGTCTGATTTGGATAGTAAGCTGTGAAGCTCAATCCTTCACCGTAGTTTGCTGGAAAGAGAATTCAAACCAAAGATTGTCATATTCAGAATCAGGGAAGTCCATTTATCCTTGTTTATACTATTACCTGTCATCATGGAAATTTAAAGCCAAAAATGCAAATTGTACAAAATTTATCATTGCTCTTACAAAGCTTGTCATTTTAAAATCCATTTGTAATTTAACACCTACAACTACAACTACTAATACTACTACAATTTTTAATACTACGACTTTAATATCTCTTCATCCTTTTCATTGTTCTTGATGCGCTTATACTGTTACTAATAATTATAACAGCAGCATGAATGACAGTAATGGAAAATAAAATGCCCAAACAGAATATCAAAGAAATAAGTCAAACTTGTGGTAATATGCAGTGCAGAAACAAGACAAAGTCAAAGAAAGCAGAAAAAATGGAGAAACAGAAAATTGACAAGAGTGGAGTTTGAACCCGGGACCCAGGTACGGCACCCATCGCCTGGCCAGCAGCATGAGACAACAGCAAGCTAGCCACTTGAGCTATCAGGGCCCCCAAAAAAGAGAGTATCTACCTCAGTGATATTACTCGGTCTGTGCTGCCAACTCGCTGTGAAAACCCAAGGTCTGACCACCGCCCCTATACACATAAAACACACCTCCACTATGTCTGCCCTTGACGAAACGGGATACACATAAACAAACAAAAGAAGACAGACAAACAACAACGGGAATAGCTCCGATGAGTTAAATTGTATGTTTTCAAGACAGTTTACAAATGGTTGCCCGGGTGTTGTTACTGTTGTGAAGGAAACGGGATGGCATATTATTTGTATACTTGAATTGATATTTTCACTACCTGATGAGCTTATAAATAACCACTTTCAGTTTTTTTGTCAAAATTAGAATTATTAAATCTTTAAAATGTTTGCGTGGGGGATTTTCTGTTTGATTTTTTCTTTTATTCATCAATTTGATTTTCTAAACGTTTTTTAGATCAGATTTTGGCTATTTCCTTGGCAAGTTTTAGCAAATGCTTTCAACATTGAGAAAATTTGGGAGTCGATTTGACAAATTCCCATGACGACAGTACTTCACCGTTAGCTCTCACAGACTGTGAACATCAATATAGGTCTTCAAAATCTGACTCACTGTTAAAAACCAAATAATTGTTTGGCACCTAAATCCAACAGACTACCTCAAATAAAAACCAAACTTACTTGAATCGATATGAAGTTTCTTTTCAGCGGGATCAACTAACAAGTGAGCTGTCATCCTTTCTGCATTATCAACAGTTGCTGCAGCCTTGATTTCCAATGGATTTTGACTTACAATTGTGCCAGCAAAACCAACACTCTTGTAGGGAGATGTGCACTACAGAGATTGGAGAAATGAAAATAAACGTCTTACTTTATCCATATATCTTATTTACCTGTTATTATGATTTTTCCTCAGCATCTGTGAAATAACATTTTCCAGCATGTCCATGACGGAAGATAAGTTTGGAACTAGAAGGTTAAATGAATAACTCCTAGTAATTATATATCTACTGCTAGAAGTATCATACTTTGAAAATTTGGAAAAACATCTTTTTTATATAAAATGTTATAGTCTAGGTATGGTTTAAATGAAAACTGAATTACAGAAAACCATGCAATTTCTGGAGGAAAAAATAATATTTAACGGTAACATTCACTACATTTCATTAATAGTGATGAAAAAAAATAAAACTCACATAAAGATTAATTTCTCTTCGCAGCTTGTTGATTTCTCCAAAAAGGACCAGATTGTTCATTTGTCTTCTTGATGTGAGATAGTCAATGCCAAAGGAACTTGTCAGTCTCTCGTTGTCCATGCCCATATGAGAAACCATTTTCACATCAAGACGAGATTCAGGGTGACTCAATCCTAGTTGAATGCTGAAAAATACCAATCAAGTGAAGATTCATCAGAGAGTTCATATATCTCTGTCTTGATGTATGTCATAACTTTTCCCTACAAAATATTATTTCCATGTAAAAAAAAAAGGCTTATCACGCAAAAGCACCAAGAAGTAAATGAAAACATTTTCAACTTTCACTAAAGGCATTTTTATAATGAAATTGTTTTTTCTATTATGTAGTTTTTCAGTGCAGTGTCTGGCTATTGCTAGGATCTTAATTCTGATATCTTTTTGCACAAGCTTGAATCACAGTCGAAGCAAAAAAAAATTTCAGGCCTATCCTGTCCATCCAACAATAAAATGGGGAGATAGGGATTTTTTTAGACTCCAAGAAAATAAAAGCTGTATAGAAAGTAATGGCAACCTACTGCATTATGCCATATGCCTATTACGATCAGAACTGTAGTCTGATTCCCATCCCTCAGTTTCAGCATGGCACTCACTTTACTTTGATTTGAAAGTAAAATTACTAAAAGACGTTTTTTTACTTTCAGTCATAATATACCTGTAATTGTATTTATCCTCAGAATAGAAGAAGCCGCCATGTTCCTGGTTGTTTTCTACTTTTGAGAATAATGTCAAGGTTTCTCTAGAATCATCAGAATAAGAGATCTTTGTTTCTCCTTCTAGAATAGTGTTGCCCTTGTTCAAGATAAGTTTGCTGGCAATCTCTGCATCCTATAATAGACATTAATACATCAGCCCAGATTAATTTGGAAGGATTTTGAGCAAATATTGTCTTTGCAGTGTAATTCTATGATAAAAAAGATTGGATATGACAGTATAAAACATTCTGATCATTAAACATGAGCTTAATAAGATTATTAGCAAAAGTAAATATCATTTCTTTGGTTTTCATGCTGAAGATGATGACTCAAACCATAATATTTTGAATTAACAAAAATAAATGATGCTGGTCCTTGTTGGCGATGATATTGATGATTGATGTTTAGAATGATGATGGTGATGACGATAATGAGGATAAGGATGATGAGGATCTTTGGGTGTCTTGAATTGATGGCAAGATTGTCAACAAAGAGGTCGTGAAAATACTAACCTGAGGAAGAATGAGGGAGAATTTGGCTTGGGTGTGATCCTGCTTGATCAGTTGGGCCTTAACTCCAATCTTCTTGCTATCATCATTATCCAAATCCCATCTCAAGGTGGATTCAACAATGCGCCCATTGATAAGGTCGTAGCTGAAAATGTAATATTGATTGGGAAACCAAATTCATATAATAAGTAAGTCTTTATAAAAGTCTACACTAATAGATTGATACATCATATAAGTTAGTAATACTGGAAATGCTTTTGCCTAGAGCTTGTGTTTCTCATGAGGTGTTGGTGCCATAGAAAGGTAATTTATCATCATTAATATCATTATAGAGTTTTCTTTCAAATTTCAAAAATACTGTTTAACTGGCAAGAGCTGTCAATTCTCAAAATGTAGATGAGAGTACAGCCATTTTGATTGTGTCATTTAAAATGATAAAGACAAATAATCTAATAATTGATTTTACAATGAGGATGACGGTACCCCTGTTTATTCTTTCTCTTTAGAATAATCATATATCATAAAAAGTGTTTGTATGGCTTACTATACATTGTGTTTAAAAACATCAAAAAAATATTCAAGTTTACTGATGGAATCTTACCTGGTTGCTCCATGAATACCAATAACTCTGGTGGGAAGCTGAATCTTGAGGTTTCCATCATATGCGTCACTTCTTCTGTTGCTTAAGTCTTTCACAACCAAATGGTACCCAACATGGCTTTCAGGCTGATCATCCCAGAAGAACTTTGCAGAGCTTTTGAAAGTAATGTACAATTAGTTTTTTTTCTCACATTCCCTTTTACTTTTATTGAGCATCATGGTTACAAATTTATGAACACTTTGGATTTTGTATACACTAATGAAAAATGATTTTATCGAGAGAAAAAAAGATCTAAAAAAACGGTCTTATTGGTGAAGACTTAATTGTTATGTATAAATATCATCACATATCTTACAATTTAAGTGGCCTTTAAATATAAGCCAAACCACTTTGAATATCAAGTGTATTTCAAAGAAAAGAATGTTTCCATATCAATACAAATATGGCATGCATCAATTCCACACCAAAAAAAAAAAGGAAATTTGTATTCATATAAAAAGAGGACTCTTTTAGACAATAAGTTTCTCCATGAGTGGAGAAATCCAGTTGTAACTGTCTTAATTGCATGAAATATTACTTTTCATACTTTGATCTTGATGTTTGGAATTGTTTTTGTTTCAATCTTTGTGTAAATCCGGGGGAAAAAAGCATTTTTAAGCACATCTCAATTGACATTGGTCTACAATAGCATAGCACAATAATTTTAATAAAAGTGTTTTCTGGCTTACGTCTGAAGATCATTTGAATCAGTAATGATAGAATGCTCCAATCCAAAGGTTTGCTTGGGACATTGAACAGTGAAACGTAAAGTTCTGTCTGTCTTGTAAGCAGTGGAAAAGTCTCTAATGATGCTCTTGATGACAATATTGGAGTCCAGGTCATCACTGAAATTGATTGATTTGTGAGGAATCGTTAATTATACTATATGTATCTATGAGTTGCCAGAGAAAAGAAAACCTGAAATTGAGGTGCTATAAGGGAAAATGTATTTAAGACAAATGCAAAATTTTGTGAATCTACAATAAATTTGAAGTACACATTTCATCTTTTTTTTGTCTTTGGGTCACTTTTCTTTCTTGCGCTTAATATAGTGTATTAAAAGAGGTAGTATTCGAGTGTTCACTTACTAAGGGTCTTAATTCAAGACCTCAAAAATTTTATGAAATGTGGAATGCATTATTCACAACCTAAGGATGAACATGACATTTTTTAATTGATAAAGCCTATTTCAATAGTCAATATAGCAATTGTAAAGGTACAATCCAGCATATCTATAGACCTACATCAAAGTGATCTCTTTCACACAGTACAACATAATGTGTGCTGTACACACAAATTTTTCTTCACAAACCCTGTGAAGGTGTGTTCATGGAGATAATTAGAGAATAATTATGTTCATTGATTGCATGCAGCTGAACACTCTCTCTTCTTCTTCCAATTAACTGACTGACTCGGCTGGGCCGAGTATTACTGCCAGTGCGCATTTCAACGTGTTTGATTACAGACCTCTTAAACTCTTAAAGCGTTTTTGATATTTTTTCTCGTTTTTTAATCTAATGCAATAACTTACAGGGCCCTTCTTCAAGTTATAAGATGAAGCGTATTTTTAAAGGTTTCAATGTTGTTCATAAGCTTTGCGGTTGTTGGCAAGCTGTTCCATAAACTTATAGTGCTAGGAAAAAAGGAATGAAGATGACTATCAATATTAGATCGAGGTAGATTAAACATCTCATAGCCTGATTGCCTAGTTTGTCTCGGACTCAAACTCCGCTGGTATTGGTCAATTGGGATTTCTATAAGTCTGTTTAGCTCTGAATTCAACTGTTTAAAAACTATTTCAGTAGTACATAAATATTTTCCAAGATTGCATTAAGTCTTTGTCAAAGATTGTAACAAAGGCTGTACCATATAGTTTCTATTTGAATTTGGATAAACTGCTACAGCCATTTCAATTGTATCAAGGGAAAAATCCAAGTTGGATGAAAATCATTTTCACGCTCCTCATAGAATTAATGTATGGGTTAACATTCATGAGATATGACTTGCAGGGTTGTTTGGGTTTTTTTTTCAATCCTGTCTGTGACTCTCTTACCTGTCCCAGTTGAAGAAAAGTTCATTCTCACTTGATTCAGTGAAGTTCTTTTGAGTGAATGTATACTCCATTTGTTTTGGTTCACGTACGAGGATGGTTCCCTTCTCGCCATCATAGGTGATGGTAGCATCAACAAGCTTTGAGGGAAAAAAATCAACATAAATTGTCAACACACGATATATCTTATCAGATTCAATCAATGTTATAATTTGTTCAGCTTTCATCTCTTTGTCATAGGTACCAAAGTTTCATAACCTCAAACAAGAATTGAATTGAGGATTGTTTCCCAACCATTATTCTAGAGACACAAAGAGCTAATTTTATACAAAAATATGTCTTGTCTTAGAAGTAAAGTTGCCAAACTTTTTTTTTTTTTAATTATTGTTTGATTTTGAAAAATAAAACCCAACTATTAAAGGGATGCACAAACACATATATGCACTAAAGGATTGAAAGGTTACTTGCAAATATTCCCCTATCCTTTACTGTCAAACAAGATCCATTTATCAACAGTATCAATATCTCATTTTAAGGTTTGGGTAATATCAAATTGTTCACAATTTATTATTTCAAGAGAAACATTCCATCAGAGACTATGGAATTTAAAAACCCCTATCAATATGCTCTTATAAAAAAACTTTTTTCCCCATCTAGAAAAATACTTAGTAAAGGTACCTTGCCAGAATCACTAAGCAGTTGAATATCTCCAGTCATAGTGTCCATGTTTCCATTTGTTTTCAAATTAAGACCTTTGGACTCTAAGCCTAAGATAGGATAGTCTAGTTCCAAGTCCATATAGTGTTTCAGTTCTCCTGTGTATTTTTTTGTCTCTTGGTGAGTATCCAACTTGATCTAAGAAACAACAAAGAGACTTTATGTTAAAAAAAAATCAACTCTTCAAAAACAATTTCATAGAAAATTGAGCTATTTTTGTTGTCATTCAACACTATCAGATCCTCTCCATGATAATGATGAAGAGAGTGTGCAGGAAAATATTCATAACATAATGATAAAATAAACTCAACTGGACTGAAGTGAACTTCAAAATCATTTCCATTAAATCTACCAATCATTTAGACCCTATTGACTCATTTGAATTGAGTTCCCTTCTTCTGTTAAGTATATGCTGTAATTGTTATAATAAAATTTGAAGACCATTTTTTTCAAGATCCCCTTTCCATTAATAGCAGATTTAGTGGGTCAGATGATTAAGTGCTTGCCTTAAATTGAAAGGAAAGACATTTTAAAACAGCACCACACTATATCAGCTATATTCCATCCCTTTCGAATCATGACAAATAGGTTCAAGCTCCATCATACTAAGGTGGGAGGGGCATTATGGATGATACCTGATAAAATCAAAATGAATTGATTAATTGATTGATTTCTCTGTAATTTACTTGACAGCCTTAGAAATCAATTTTTAGCCATTTATAATCTCAACCAGGTAAATGGATAAAATTTCTTAAGTCTTTCTATGGGTTCAATTACAATTCTTCAAAAAAAAATGTTTTATGGAAATGGGTGATTTTGAATCTTATTCTTTACATGTTTTGGGGGGTTTTTTTTCCTGTGTTCAAGTATATTGGCCTGTCAACTTACCTGGTTTTTATTGACAACTGCAAGGAAGTGGAAAGGCTTCATGTCATTATCCAGTGCTTCCACTTGCAGTTTGAAATTGTCCTCTGAGTCTCCAATGCGAACGTTTAGAGAAGTGTCAACATTCATCTGAGAAAGATCTTGATACTTAAAAGTCAGGCTACCATCTATTTGATCATAATCATTGAAGCTAAGGATGAGATTTGAAGATCCATCAAATAATTTCCCACTGGTGTCAACATTCAGACTCTGCAGGGTTTTTAGAGGAGTTGTCAATCGAAGCTTCATGTTTTGGAAATTATCATGCTGCCCTGAAAGATTGATCATGTTCTTCTTCTCTACTTGTATCATACCACTAATTTGTTTTTTATCAAAGCTGCCTTGCACAAGAATGTCTTTATAGTGCTTTATGGGAGTTTTCACTTCAATCAAAATATGATGGTTTGGATTACACTGAACAGTTATCTCAGCTTTTATCATTGACTCTCTCTTATTGTCAATGGTGAAAGTACAGAAAATTTGATTGTTCTGTACCTCATGTTTGTATCGTATAGTTAGGATTCTGTATGAAAGAACTGGCCTGCTTGATACAAAAGAAAATTCAACATGTGTCATATTGTTCATGATGATTTCATATTTGTATTCATATCCGTCCAACCACATAAATGTAACTTTGGTTTCAAATTTCCCCTGCTGTTCTGAATGGCTGAGAATTATTCCTGTTCGTTTTTCAGAAATACCAGTCCAGTAAGCCTCAAATTGAATATCATCTTTGAGTTGAACTAAAAACTTTCCTTTGGAAATCCTATGATCTACTTTTAAGACCATTTCTACAGACATGTCATTCACCTCATCACCACTTGTACTGATGTCAACAGAGCGTAGTTTTTTCCATTTGCCATAGGACATCTCTAGTGATCCATAAAGCTGTGACCTCTTACCAGATTTTTTTACCTTAAAACTACTTACAAGCTGGTCTATCTCATTTTCCTTATTGTCCTTGTAAAAGTGCGGGTAAAATCCGAAATGGTTGCTCAATGCCTCATCATAGTGTTTAGCCAGCTCTCTCAGCCATTCACCTTTTGTAGTGGTTGTGAACATTACCTCTTCCTTTGTTAATGTTGTTTGAACAGTAATGTCAGCTACATTGACACCATCTTTCATCACAGTAAGAGAGCTTATTGTGTCTGTCTCACAACCTCTGTGGTTGAGTTTACATTCAATTTTGTTGTATCCCTCGACTGGAGTTCGGATAACAATTCTACTTTGCAGATTTTCCTTTTTCCATCTTAAAATTAAATCTCCTGTATATTTCTCTGGAGGTGATACAATGACTTCATAATCTACTTTGTATAGTCCTTTTGTGGCATCAGATTTTATTCCACAATCAAGTTGATGAAGAATGACACCAGGAGAACTGATTTTGATTCTAGCCCCTTGTTTATTTTTATCATTCTGACTCATCATTTCAATGTCAATCATTTTTCCAACAGCGTAGTCAATATTCAGGTGAGAGACTCTGACAGATTCCCTCAGCTTGCTTGATGCCCCAATTACAACATTCTCAAAGTTCTCAAAAGGTGTGGTCAGCTTTAGATTCACCTCCCTATCATCCATTGTTTCTCCATTATAAGATCCACCGAGATAGACGTTATAACCAGGAGCCCAACTGATATGAGCTGAACCGGTCATAGGATAGGTCGAAAATTCAGTAGTTGCCATTAGGGTAACATCATTTTCATACATAGGAGACATGAACAAGACCACTTCACTGGATGTGCTCAAAGGTTCATTAGTCAACTTGACATCATAGCCAGTTTTAGCTCTGCCTTTGGATAAGATTATCTTGTTCTCCAGACCATCATCTCTTCTTTCATGAAAAAATTCAACATTCATCTCTTTGGATAACCCTGATCCATATTCAGCTTTTCCATTCAGCTGCAAATGATCGAGATCAATATAGGCTCCATCTACTTTAATAGCAAGGTTTGTCTCATCGAGTTTGGAATGCTCAAGAGTTGCAGTGAAGTCATGTTTTCCGTTGTCAATCACATAATCCAGAGAGGATCTTGTCTCTCTATTTGGTGCACTTAGGACAACTCTACTGCCCTTCTTTGTTTCAGAGCCATTGATATCAAAGACTGCTGCATACTTTTTGCCATCCTGCTCTGCACTAAGATATGTTTTCATTTCATTTTCATTTGTGCTGAGTTTAGTTTTCAAAACAATGTCCTTTCCAATAATGTGATCAGCTCTCAGCTGGGCCTCTCCTTCAAAGAAGTTAGTTGTATCCAAGAGTCTACTCTGGCCTAGCAGTGTGAGCTTAGACTCACCTCTGTTCAGTTTTCCTTCCAGTTTTGACACCAAGGCCAATGAATGATCAATTTCCAGGTCAATTTGCTTGTACTTCTTGAATGGAGTTGTAGCCTCAAAGACCACTTTTATTTGTTCGGGTGAAATAGGTAATTGAGCTGTTAATTCTGATGTCATCTGCTTATTTGATCCTCCCATATTGATTCTCCCTCTTGACCTAAGCTCATTCTTACTTTTCTCTACAGTAAAAAAGACTCTTTGTAAGCTCTTGAAAGGTGTACTCAGATCAACCTTACTCTTCATTGGATCAGATTTCTCCACAGAACCTGGGGTGAAATATGCAGAGAAACGGATTTCTGATGGCTTCTGCTTTGGATCAACATCCCAGTGTACTGTGGCATCAGTATTCATAGCAACATTGTCTTTATTGAAGCTTGCTTGCGCTCTAACAGTGGGTTTGGAATTGCCCAAAACCAGTCTCCATTTCCCAATTCTCCACTTGTCCATTTTTGAAGAGGTGGTAAAAGAGTAAAGACGATTGTTCTTTTCGTCTCTAAGTTCTCCTTCGATTTGAAGATTTGACAAGGATTTCCCAATTGAGGTAACTCGAGCTTTCACTGGTTTTCTCAGCAGAGGACATTCAACAATATTCATGGTAATGTCATACTGACTATTACTCTTCTTGAAAACAGTTACCATTTTGTGTGTCATTTTATCAAAAACAGCCGTAAGAGAGTGATCATAACGTTTCTTTGTTTTTTGAGCAAGTTGGGACATCACACTATATTGTTTGCCATTGGCTTCAACAAGAGTCTTTACATTCATAGTGCTCAGGGATCCGCCCTTTTTTAGGAGGAATAAACTTGTTTTGATGTCATTTTGAACAAAAGGAAGGAGTCGAAGGTTCATTTTAGATTCCAATCTCTTCTTGTAAACGTGATTGTGAGAAAAGTTCATGTCAAAGTCAACATTCTGAAATAAAAAATAAAAACAAAATGGCATCAAATTCTAAACTGGAAAATTGCAAATTAAGGGGATCTCTTGGTCTTCCAATACAGAAAAAAAACGATTTTTTGAGCAATTTTGGTTAAGTTCAATTTTAGCTAATTCAGGGTCTTAAAAATCAATTCTGAAAAATTTCAAAGCTGAAAACAATAACAAAATAGTTTTTTTCTCATTTTTTGGTACCCCGGTATTAACAAAAATCCATCGATTTGAGTTTGCATTCATCGAGGTAGGCATTTTTTCTCCTTAGATACGCATACCTAGCACCACAGAACTCTTACAATGGACTCGCCTAAGAAACGCCTTTCTCTTTGTCATAGTATTCCTATAGTTTCTAAATATATATTTGATAAAAAAGCGGGAATAAAAGCTTGGTTTTATTTTATTTCTCTTCTTTTCTGCAAGAAAAAATATTGAATTTGATAGAAATATTGAATGGCCTTTCTGATTTGAAATTGTATCTAGGTGTTAGTCATTAACTAAGAGAGAATGACAATCCTAAAAAAAAAATGTTTAAGCCGCGACAAGACACATTTTGTGAATATAATTCATGCTGATGTGTGCAACAAAATAATTGATTTACTTCTTAAAAATATTAATGAACTAATATATCTTGGTGAGATGAATCGACGGACTGGGAGGACATAAGTATTACCTTTTCAGGAATCTTGGCTCCAAAATCTCCTGCAATCTCAGCCTGAGTGAAGTTCTTTTTAAACTCTCCTTTAATAGTCGCAACAACCTTGATAAGCTGTTTTGTTTTTTTAGTCTGGAAGTTTTTGCCATACTTGGCATTCAGACTCATCGTGCTCAATAACCTGATGGATTTTGAAGATGAGACCTTGTGGGAAATTTTCAAATCAGCCTCTGTGTTGTAGGCAGGCATCTCTCTGAACATCAGTAAACTGAAAGAAGAGGAATAGAAAGATAAGTGCTGTCTGAAACGAGATTTATCTTGACTCCAAGCCAGTCGCCGATATATAGTATCAAACACTTGAAGTTTAGTCATACTGATCTGTAAGATATCATTTAGTCCTGACTTATCAATTCAATATTTTCATTTTCTCTTGTACTTGTAACCACAACCGCAAATTATGAAGATGAAATATATTTCGTCCTTTGTGTCTGGTTTATAATTATTTATATGCATGTACAGGCAAATATTTTCTTTAAATTTCAACGCAAAATTTCCTTGTGACCATTACTAGCCATTATAAGCCTTGGGATTTGAATTTTGCATAAAGTGATCTTCTCCTTTATAAGTTGAAGGTCTTTTAAGATAAGAGGGGAGAAAATCAGAAAAAATGTAAAAATAACAACAAAAAATTAATAACATAGGAAGTAATCTTGTAAAAAAAAAATGTATACATACCTGTGCATGTCATATTGAATGAGTTTATTGTTGCCTTCATTTTTCAATTTACCACTCCAAGTAATCTGGTCTCTCAATGATGCAATGTCGTATTTCAGGACAACGTTAACGCTTTGTTTGAGTTTTGCTAAAGAAATTAATGCAGTAGTCTCTGCAGTTCCAAATTGAGAACTAAACTTCGTTCGAACATCAAAGTTCCTCTGTTTTCTTTGCTTTCCCCCAGTTGGTTTTACAACAGCTAAAAATAGAGACAAAAACAAATAGAATACACTGGTTATTTAAAAACGATGCATTTCATTCTGCAATCATAGAGCTAATTATTCAGGAGAAACAATTAACTTGAAATTATATTCATTTTTCTAATATGATACAGTATATATACTGGTTTTTTTTCATTTTTTTTTGTTGAAGCATCAGGATCAATAGTGAATATATAAAAATATTGCCATCACTGTTTGAAAAGTGTGTTAGGTCCAGACACATAACTGTGCAAAAATGAATTTTTTAAATAATGTAATGGATGACTAATCAGTGCGCTATCCCCTATTTATTAAACAGGTGAATATACTGAGTCTCTTGGTCTCTAATTTGTCATGCTTTGAGGGACTAATCATACATCCTTATCTTGAACATCCTCATCAGTTTTTGGTGGTTGTTTCCTAACTTATTATCATGTAGTTCACATTAGAAACAAAATCTAATTGACACCTTTATCTGTAATAGACAGAAGATTTAAAGCAACATAGATTTCACTACAAACTTTTCATCATTTGACCGTATCTAAGCATACTTGATCTGTACTAACCTTTAAAGACAACTGGCCTTTTCATGACCATTGATTGGAGGTTAAAGGTTGCTATTCCTTTCAAAGTGCTTGTTTGGTACTCAGTCTTTGAATTCAAGCGGAGGATGGTTCGTCTTGGAGTCAGGACCACCAGTTGCTGCTCTACTCTTGTATTTGATTTATCTTTTCCACTCTTCTTGACAGCAACCCCTAATTCCAGTTTGTAGGGGCGCTTAGCAGCAGTCTGTTTGAAGGCTACCTCAATCCTCTTCTCCCATCTTGCAAAAACGATCTTGCCTTTAGAAAGAAAATACTAATGTAATTATTTCTTTACCTCAAAAGCTTTTGGGCTTTTTTTTCATTTTGACAAACTATTTACTGAGTCTTTAAAAAAATGAAGCTTATTCCATGTAATTTGATTTTTAAATTCTATTCTCTCCCCCTTTTTTTCAACAAAATCAAAATATTTATTACATCAAGTAATTAAAACTCAATCTCTGATATTATTTTGAAACAAGAAAACTCCCTGAGTTGAAAAAAAAAAAGTGCTTCAAGAAAATTGTCGTACCTTCTAGGTTATAAGATTTCTCGTTCCAATCAATCATATTCAGAGAGCTTGAAATGTCTTTGTTCTCATTGTGAATGACAGAGCCAGACAGGAGGGATATTTTCCTGTCAAGATTTTCAATCTCTACAATTGGTGTGTATTCATGATGCTTTCCCTTTCGGGTTTTTTTCACTTCTGCTTTCAAGGCATAGCGTTTTGTTTCATCAACAACAACACTTCCAGTCAGACTCATGTCCTTTGCCATTTTTGCTTCACCTTTGAATGGAGGAAAGGTTAATTGAAATTAAAATATTCTTTCAATGTAACAAACAATATGTTGTTTTTTTTCCAGATGAGGCTTGACTTAATGCAGAGTTATTGCTTTTTGTTCCCAAGATTTTAACTAGAAAGAGCTTCACAAGCTCATTTTTAATATTAAAATTCATTTTAAAAATTAATGAAATAGAATAACTATTTCAAGCATGAAAAATGGAAATTTGAAATTTAAAGAAAGCGCATTTGAGAGTCGAATTTTTACAGATATAGCTTTGAGAATGTTCTCTGAAATATTTTAAGAATGCAACTTTTAAAGATGATATAATCATTAACAAACATTCATCAAAATGTCTTAAAAGGTTATGAACCGTTATGAGTGAGCTATTGTCATTTTAAGGATAATAGAAAATATGTACTCAGATTACCATTCATAACAAATTTTAGCCATGGTGATTGTAGAGTTACATCCACATTCTTGACACCCTTTGAAACTCCGTTGTAAGTAGCTTCAGCTGATATCTGACGATTGATCTTGGATCCAGGGGTGTCCAAAATTACCTGCGCTTCTACTTTCTTTGATTTCTGAATATGAGAACATGAGATATATCAGTAAAATAAAATAAACTGATTTTGTGAAAGAAGTTTGGCTTCATTTTGGAGACTCTTCATTAGTCTTAAAATTCGTTCAAAATCAAATCAAATTTTACATTAAGAATTTATTGTATATTGCATGTGACAAGGTTTGAACCAGCTCAGCTTGATTGTTGCACGATCCTAAGATTGAGTAAAAAATAATCTGTGCCTTCTCATTGAGTCTTTTAGATCATAGATAAATTATGCTAACAATAAACAATAATTACTTGGATCCATTTGGCAAAGATTTTGTAGTTCCTTTGTGTGTCTTTTTTGTTCAGTACTAAACTAGCTTTCATTGGTCCAGTAAAGGGGAGGTAAGGAGCATCATCTTTCCTTGATGCATTTGGATACTGGAATTCTGCACACATTTCAAGTCCTGTTGCATCTCCAAATCTGTCACCTGTGATAGCAGAAGAAAACTTTATTCTTCACTTTTAAAAAAATCATTGTGAACCATATTACACAAAAATAAATCCTTTTTAACAACTTTTGAATTTGATTCATGCCTATTTTTCTATTCCTTGATGACTATGAAGTGATAATGGGTACTACCCTAGCAATGAGTGCCTGGAAAATATAAAAGAGTATGAACTATTTTATTTTAAAAATATAGAGCTCGCCTCCTAACCTCAAGCTAAATTATTCAATACCCCTGGCAATCTATTCTAAAACTGGTATATTTCCTCTTGTCTTATGAGAAAAGAAAAATTTACCTGTGCAGTAATTCAGCTCTTTTCTGTTTTCCTTGATCATCTCCTGCTCTTTCTCAACATTGTCATGAATAATGAAGAACTGAGAGCTGTGGAGGAGATTTTAATTTCCTAGATAATAGGTATATGAGATTTCATTCACATGTCAAGAGATTAGAATTATTAGATAGTTAAAACTATTTCTGTTGTGTAAGTTAGTTGTCCTCTGTAAATAAAGAGCATATTATTATCTTCATATACAGAAACTAAACCTAAAAGTGTTGTTTTATTTTAATCTTTAGAGACCATTGTTTTTTTTAAAAGACAGCATGCATAGAATGCTATGGTCAAATATGATGAGAAGGTTCTTAAAACATTAATAAAGCAATAAAGCTTTTAGGATTTGTAAATTTTTTGGCTTTTGCTCTGAAGACTTGGATGAAAATTTAAACTTGATCTTGACGGAAAGTTCCCCACTTCTTATACTTATTTTCAGGATTATTTTCAGTTTATACCTACTGTTGATCAACTTTAAAGCTGAAGTGGAATAATCAACGCACTAATTACCTAGCGCCAATGAGTTCCTGTTTTTGTTTTGGAGCTCCAATTTGAATATCAAGAATCTGTCGTCTGCTGACTTTTATGCTTGGTTCAAAGTCAATACTTGAGTGCAGTGTGCTACGCATGCGAAGACCTTGCTTGTACAGATGACCATCCAATAACATAGAGCCAGTAGCCTCCAGAGCAGCACTAAAAATGTTCAATCATCTTGAAATTAATTTTTGTTAACAAACTCAATCAACCTGCTTAATCAATCTATGACCATATTATACCGTTTTTATGATTAAGAAGAAAGGAAATAGACTTATTTCTGAAATTGTTTCAATTCATCTTAGATGCATTGAAATTTGAAATAAAACAGAAAATGCTATATTTCTAAATTGAGTTGGAAACAATTTGTAATAGAAAAAATACTGGTCACCGTTGTTAGGAAAATGTAAATGCATAACAACACATTAAATTCTTTTGTTAGACTTAGGAGACAGGATCAATGACTTTGTTTTGTTACCAAAGCCACAACTTTTATGCTTACATCATTATTTGATTTAATTCAGAGAAGACCAGTATCAATATATTACCTTGCAAATATATCAGCATCGATGATGATATTTTTTGATCCGGACAAAATACCTCCAAGATCAATCTTGCCTTTAGCCTGTGCACTTACACTCACAGATGAGTTGACAGTTATATTGATGGGCATACCTAGAGATGGGATTGAAAATAGCGTGAATATAGTCTAGCATTAATTTTTTTGTTGAATGTTTTATTACAAAAGAATAAAACTCGAAAAGTTTAAAATACTTGAAAGACACTGTAAAACCTGCAAGTTTATGAAAGAAAAAAATCTATGCTTCAGATCATTTTGTTGCTTTGTTGCATTGAAACAAGCCAAACCATCAAGTCACCCCATTTTAATCAGGAAGTTTTTATTGCAAGAGACTCTCTCATGATCTTTAAACATTATGTTTTATCTGCTTTACTTGATTTTGTTGGATTGCATAATCCTCATTCATTAATTTGTCAATGATGATTTCAATTGGAAGACATAGAATCATAATAGTAATCACTCTGACTTACCAATAATTGTTGGGATAATAAAAGAACCATCAATCAATTGCTGGGTGTGTGAGAACTTGTAGTTGAAATCCTTAGACAAATTTTCAAGAATTGTATCCAGATTCAGGGAAGATTTCATGTCCATTTGGTCTTCAAGATCCTTCATTCCATTGATGTCATGGAAGAAGAACTCATTTCCAAACATACGGGCATAGAAAAATGCCTTCAGGTCATCACGGCCACTCTACAAAATAGGTTTTTAAACGTTATGCTCAACTATGGGGGGAAAAAGTTCTTGCCTAAAAATGTCATTCAAAACATTCTTAAAATAATTAATACAATCTCATTCAACCTCTTTCTAAGTAGGAAAAATTGAGACCATATAAACCATATTTTTTAGATGAAACAAGTCTACTCAGCTATGTGAAACAAATTATAGGATTGTTTCCTCCAATATAATATAAAGTAAGCTTCTATGATAATACTCTTCTGGTCTATCTAGAGACAAATATTCATCACTCTTTCAACCTATTGATCATCAAGTATGGCATCAATTTAATTTGAATTACTCAATTATGAAACTTAAGATAATGCATATTTTAGAATTTAAGCCTTTTTGAAGTACAATTAAAAATCAAAGACCTCTTGAATCATGTGGTACACCAATGTTGAGAGGAAGAGAGATTATAGAAACACACCTTGCTCTCAGCGAAATAGCCCTGCTTTCCAAAATATTTTTGGACAAAATATTCAAAGCCATCTACGTGAGCTCCAGCCTCAAACACATTGATAGAATTTCCAAACAGTTCCATGGTGAGATTTACTCTAGCAGCCCGAGGGACCACAGCAGGAGAAGGCCAAATCAAGTCAGCATCAGCAACATAGCCAAGGTTGAGTCTGTTCAGCAGAACAGACGATTCAAAACACTTGGAGGTCTTCAGACCATTGCCTTCAAAAGGTTTTAACTTCAGTCTGAAAAAGAACGAATGGGGATGATGAAAAGAAATGACATACATATTGTAATATATTAATTATTGCCTTGTATTTCATGAGTTATTCCCATTGTTATTTATGTTATTAACAACTTTTGTTTATATCGCAACCAGATGTTTTGTTGCTCCCCTTCATTATTGGTTATTTATTGGTAAATAAATCCATATAATCATGAAGCCCTGTGGTTTAGACATATATCTTGTTCAATTACATATATATATTATTGCCCTCTTATCAAGTAAATAACTATCTGGTTTAGGCAATTCAAATTTGAAGCAAGTTTTTAATGTAGGTACTTTATAAATTTTTCATGTGTTTCAGAATCTTGAAGAATTTTTTTCGAACTGAATCAGTTGACTACTATGTTCAAATATCAATGGAATACTGACATGATGTTATGATCATAATTCAAGCATCAGTTTTTTTTTTGGTTATCAAATGATTTTCTTTTTCTTTAAATGGACTGCAATTGACTGAGTCATGAAGAATTGATATTTCTATATCTTGAAGCAAAAAGTTTACATAAAATCCATTAACTTCTGCCACTGATCTCTATCTAGAGTTGTTGTTTTTTAGCTTCTATGGATTTACATGCTCTTCTTTTTGTTATTTCTACTCATAACTTCTCATGCCTCCCTCTTGGCAACTTTCATTGCTGCTTGCATTCTAAGATCTGTTTGGCAGTTTTCTCATTCTGCATTCATTTGAAATCTATGTTAGCTCCATTTATTTGATAAGCTATCTGTTTTAACTTGGTTTCAAATTCTAGAATTTTTGTACATATTGTAAGATTGTTAAAATTCAAAAATGAAAAAGAGAGACATCAAATATTGTATTGCAGTCCAGTACCAATATCACAAGGTCTACTCAAAGGCTATTAATGACTTTCACACAAGGATGAAGATGAAAATATTACCCATTGATAGCTGCAGCTATATCTTGTTTATGTGGGTCAGAGGTTTCCATCAAACCTTTCAGATGAGAATAAATAAATCCTCCCACATTTGAATCCGTTTCCTGATCAAGAACAGTTACAACTTTCTGCAATACAGATTCTGATGGGCACCTCATGAGAGACATAAATGAAACCATTCTCAGCTCGGGGTCAGCGTTTTGCATCTCAAAAATCTCAGCTAGAGGACCAGTTTCCTGAAATATAAATATCAAGTGAAATATATGTCACAATTAATACCTTCTTCAACATTCCAAAATGGTTGAGACAACATAAAGCTGATTTTTTACCTCTTTGCAATCAAAACAAATATAAAGAGTTAAAATATTCCTGTATATTGTAATACACAAACATTGCAAGTATGAAAGTGTAAATCTTCATGACTTAATCAATCCTCTTTCCTCCTGGATTACCAATAGAATTACAACTAAATTACATTTTACATCATATGGTGGTGGAATAACAAAATTCAAAACAATTTAAAATCGACTTAATTGCATATGTACTTTAGCCTTCGTGTACAGTTGATGCTTATGATTATAGTATTTCACAGAATAAAGTAACTTGCATTAGAAAAGAAGAATGATCGCATGTTTTAAATAATCAATGAACAGTTAAAGGAAGATTTCCAAACTCTATTTACCTCATTGTCTTGGCATCGGAACTTTCTGTAGGCATCTGCAGCAGCAAGTTTGTGCTCAAGAGGAGCATCCTGAGATTTCAAGCACATTCTCAGTGTAGGCAGAAAATCTTCCCCATATCCAATATTGCCAATTGCCCGCAAGGCTCTCATAGTCTGATTGAATAGATAGATAAAAGGCATATACTCCATTTAAAAAGTAAACTGATAATACAAAACATTCAAATACACTTATCAAGTCACAGCAAATATAAAATTAGTATGAGTATGACAGGAAGAGTGGAAATCAATCTGTGATTTTAATCTTTCTCTTCAAAATGCAAGAATGGTATAAGGTGTGAGTGTGTCTGTGTGTGTAAACATATTTCAGTATAGACTATATAGGGCAATTCAATTGACTTTCAAAAGAAATCAACAAAACCATTTCTTTGTATACAAACCTTGTGGCTGTCACCAGAGCTGCAGGTTGAATCAATGTTTTTAATTATTTGACTGATAATCTTTCTGAATAGGTAGGTCTTATCGCAGCTGCTATCCTTTTTGCAGAAGGCATTCAAGAATGTAGAAGCAGACAGAAGGGATTGCTCAGCATACACACCACTTAAAAGTTTCTGTAAATGAAAAAGTAAAGATTTCTTTCTAAAAACCAAAAGAGAATGGTAACTTCAAGAACCAACAACAAAGTATCACAGACAATCTCATCTCTTGTCTGTAGTAAAAAAGATAATGAATTATTTATTGCAAATCTTTAAATCAATGCTTTTTTTTTAACAACATAAATCAGATCCCCTGTCCAACAAATACTTGCTCCCCTTTTAAAGATGCAAAGATATTATCTTAGGTGTTCTTTATTCCTTGCACAAAACTTCACTTCACTTTTGAAATTGGCACATAATAAAAGAACACACCTGGAATGTAAAATATGAACACTGCTTAAACTGGCAGACTTAGCCTTAGGATATTTTCTTTCCTGGATGAACGGTAAAATAATCATTAGTAACAGTGATATTGACTACAAATATCTATTAATATGAAGTTGTTGATTATGTTCTATACCAGAATTGATGGAAGCATCTCTTTGGTTGGCTCAGAAGTGAGACTGAGGGAAGTGAGCCAAACTTTTTTCTCCAGATCAGAAATGTCATCACTGCTGATGACACGAACCATTGTTTCTATTGCACCTTCAGTTCCAGCAAGTGGAAGAGTGTCAAGCAGAAATTTTCTGACAATGAAAAAACAGATTTCATTTTCAGGCAAAACACTTATTAATATTGAATGTTATCAATAATTGAATATATTAGGATCAATTAATAAATTATCCTATAAATGTTTTTTATTTTGCAGATTCCTCTGCTGAGGTAAATATTTTGATACTATTTCAGTTTGTGTATTATGAAAATCCATGAAAAATATATTTTCCATGTATGAGGAAAAAAAAGCTGTCAACAAAAATCTTCATTTACTTTGCTTTTCCATTTGTAGCACACAGTTTCCTTTTGGTAACAAGCTTCAAGAGTGATCTCCAATCAGCAGCACTCAAAGATTTGACACTTTGTACAAGTTCAGAGAAGAGACGTGGAGTTTCTGGTCTGTCAGAAGATAAAAATAAAGTGTGATGTAAGATTTGGATTTTTATCATAAAAATTTGTTGTAAAAATGTGTTTAACTGGAATCTGTTAATCATGATTTGCAAAAAGAATCTATACGACTTCATTTTTTCAGTATTTCTTTTGATTAAGGACATAAAAGTAATTGAACTTTTTTGTTATTTTTTTTTTAGGGGGGGGGGGGGGGGGTTTGTTTCTTTGGTGGGGTTTTTTTTAAGAAATATTATTTGTATTCAACTTTAAGTAATTTTACAAAATATTGACTATTCCTCTTCATAGTCGTATAACTACAAATCAAAGTTTATTCATATAAAATTTCACTCTGCCTTCCATCAAGGCAAATTCCTACCTGATGCTGTCTTCAGTTTGCGCACAGAGTTCAGTCAACTTTTGTTGTACTAACATCATACTACTTTGATATTCAGGATCACCATTCACATGCCGAAAGACCAGACTGCTTCGAGCCTCAATAATATCTGCAAAATCAAAAAGTTTCTCAAAGATTGCTTTTTCACTCTTGATCCCATGATTAATGGCTCTATTGCATCAGGTTGTATATACATCTAAACAAAGATATGTCATTATTATTGAATCTATGCTTACAGCCTTTTAATAAGAAATGCAGGTTGAGAAAAAGGAGTTTCAAAATCATTTTTGGCAACCATAATAGCAGATGCTAACAAGCATAGTAAAAAAGAACAGCTGTACTTTTAAAGAGATAAAATGGTGTATAGAATAGAGATTTAACAAAGCTATTACTCTATGACTATGACAAGATAAGAATACAAACAAAAATGAAAGTGCATAAGTAGCTTGGATCATTACCACCATTTAAATTATTCATTTGTATAGTTATATACTAATTAGCTGCAAACATTTTCTTTCATAGAGCATTCAAAATAAAGCTTTAATGATTAATTATTATTTTAAAATTCAAATTTCATCATTATGTACTAATACTCTTACCCTCATATGTAAGGACTCTGTCAAGCGTATTTACGAAGGTCAACGTCTGTTTTACTTTAGTGGCAGCACCGCTTTGATGGTTGGAGAATGGAGCATAGATGTGGTTTTCTTCACAGGAAACAACTTCAAGTTGTTTTGTTGAGCTGATGGTTTGTTTGCACTCTTGAGAGCTTTTCATAATTGGCAATGACTGGATATCCTGTGAATGGGTAAGGTGGTGCTGTATAATTATCATTTAAAAAAATGAAAGGAATTTTAAAAGTTCTTCTCTCTCCCTAAACTATACATATTAAAATCAAATGCCTGTTTCATTATTGTATCAAGATAAATTTTTATCACTGCCTTATCAGGAGGGAATGATCTCAATATCCAGAGATGAAAGACATTGTAAGACAAATGTAACAAATCCAAGCTGCCAGCTTTGCAAGTCTTTCAAATTTGAAGAAGAAAAAAAGAACAGAAAGTATTTAAACATTTAAAGGGCAAATAGTTAGTGCTAATAAAATTATTTTTTGGATAAGTCATATGTGCATAAAGATAAGAATAACGAAATGAAGCAGTACACTTTCTTTCTTTCCTGATTTAAAAAGTTAAAATGAATAATACTTCAGAGATAAAAAACACAAAGTCAAGTTGTCGTTAACATCTCTTGCAGTATATTAGACTTACAGAAGCAACCTTGTAAGGAACCATAGGAATGAAGGATCTGAAGCCATCACGTTTGGAGCATGACATCAAGTTCTTGGATTTTTGGATTGTGACAGAGTTATCCCATGCCCAATTTGAGGTCGTGTTGTACTGTACGTTACACTCTCCACTCACATCAGTCTAAGGGAAATTGAATTTGAAAATTGAAAAATTAGCTGAAGAGACTGATAATGCAATCAATGAAGAAACTATTGAAATCCTCAATAACTTCTCCCCGTGTCATGTGGGAGAAACATATCCTTAAGTGAATCAAGATGTGCGTTATGTCCAAAACTGAACTCTAAATAGTAAAGTTGTCATAAATATGTCATTTCGCTGGGAAGAAGAAAACTGTGAACATCATAATAGTCAATCAATGCACACCTCTTTCAACATTTGGTCGACAGTCAGATCATCCATGCTGTTCTGGAATGCTGAAATAATTCCTCTCTTGAAGTTCAACACCCAGTTTAGCTCTTCTGATGAGTGGCAAATGTCTTGAATAACACCATCATTATAAGAGAAGCGAAGATTGTAGGCAGCAACAGAGCTTTCAAACTCTTGGCTCCTGCAAGAGGGAGTTACAGTGGTTTGTATCTCTTAAACTTTTGATGGCAGACATGATATGATATTATACATCACCACATAAAATATTGAACAGGTCTAAGTGGTGTTCTTTTAATAAAGTTGCCATTGGAGAGGTATTATTCTGTTTACCTGGAGGGTGTTAAATATAAAGTTGGCATACAATTAGGAAATAGCATAAAAAAAATTGAATTTTTTTTCCAAATATCAAATTCCTATGTTATATTCTATTGCCATGATTCTTGTGCCTTTCAAAGAATAAGTCAAAACATGCTCTGAGTTTGCACAAACAATTAGAACAAAGGATATGTTGTTTGTTATCATTCTGGCACAATCAAAAACTCCTTAGAAGAAATCTTGTATGCAAAAAAAAATAAACATCAGTAATATATATCATGCTTACTTTTGAGCCAGTTTCAAGGAGTCTGATTTAGGCTCTGAGTGATAGAGTTTCACCTCTGTCAACCTCAAGGCAAACTCGCACTGGCTGATCACCTCAATAAGAACTTGAGCCTACAACAACAGAAAAGGTGGAAAAAACATTAATTGACTTGGTAGAGAAGAAAGCCTATTTTTCTTCAAATTACTTCACTTTTTAAATCCAACCACTAGACCAGTCTACATGAGATTATTTTTAAAGTATGTTGTCACAACTGAAAAGATTGACAGAAAGAGAGCCAGACATAGACGGAGAGAAAAGATCTGTGACAGAGTGGGAAGATAGACCGGTGGAGGCAAGAGGTGGAGGCAAAGGGTGGAGGCAAAGGGTGGAGGCAAAGGGATCGACCTGATAGTGAAATATGGAGGATCATGATCACCAACACTGCCAGGCACTGTGCCCCATGATGATGCTTTTTTTTTTCTTTGAATAGATTATCCCAAACATTTCTTTCTGTCTTACCTGAATCATCATTTTGGCTTTGTCTTCTGAGGCTCCAACCATTGAAGTTTCTGCTTCTGCCTTGTATTCATAAGCATATGACTTAGCTGTCTGATAGCCAAATTTGGTGGGATTTGCTAATGAAATTAAACAAGAAAAAAGGCAGACAATTTTTCAAAATAGATTACACACAAAAAAACCAGACATTTTGGAATTTCTTACGGAAAAACTTAATGTGTGTATTCAAGCAAGGGTTCACTCCATATGGAATGGCTGTTCATAAAATTGTTAACAGCATCGAAAATCTAAGACAAACAGGCTATGTTACAAATATTATCATAGCTTGGTAGGTATCCTTTGCTGTAATCATAACGGTCAAACGGCTATAAAACTCAATAAACAATTTTTTTTAAATGAGTGTATGTGTGAATCTATGTGTGAGTAAGTGGGTGTATTGGGATAAGTAAGTGGAAATAAGAGTAAGCCTTTTATGCCTTCAGGTGCAAGTTTGTTATAGACATAAAAGACATTTCTTTCCATAACTTCCAATTATTTCAAGCAATAGCATGCATATCTTATCATTTTAACAATCATCAATATTACCTTTGCATTGCCTGGCACACTGATACACTGAACCATACGAATCCTTATCAAAATCATCTCTTATGTTCAGTGGCACTGAAATTTAAAAAATAAATTTAAAAAGATACACTTAAGGTCTTTAAATTGAATAATTTTATATCATACACAAGTATCTACTCCAATTATATTATATCAATCTTTGATCATCTTAGCATTACAGTATTTTGATGTTAGCAAACTCTTGGCAATTTAAGATTTGGTGAATTATAAATTATAGTTACCAAATTAATCTCTATAAGCACAAGATAACCAAAAAAGAAAGAAAACCATTTAGATAATTTCATTATCCCTTATATCTTTATTTTCACGAAATCATCAATACATGAGGTATGGGTAATTTTTCTAATTTTTTCTTTTAACAAATCACATTTGGTTCATCTTGACCTTGATAATTTTAATCCACAATAATACACATCGAAAAAAGTAATAGTAGTAGTATTAGTTTTAGTGATAGTAGTAGTAAAAGTAGTTGTAGTGATAGTATAAGTTGCAGTAGTAGTAAAAGTACTAGTAGTTGAAGTAGTAGAAGTACTAGTAAAAGTAGTTGTAGTAATAGTAGCAATGGTAGTAGTAGTAGCAGTAACAGTAGTTGTAGTAGTAGTAGTAGAAGTTGTAGTAGTTGTTGTAGAATTATTAATAAAAGTTGTAGAAGTAGTAGTAATAGTAGTAGTAGTGATAGTAGAATGATAGAAGTAGTAATAGTAGGAATAGTAGAAGTAGTAGTAGTAAGAGAAGTAGTAGTAATAGTAGTAGTGGTAGGAGTAGTAATAGTAGGAATAGTAACAGTTGTAGTAGTAGTAGTAGGAATTGTAGTTATAGTAGTAGTAATAGTAGAAGTGGTAGAAGTAGCAGTAGTAAGAATAATATTAGTAGGAATAGTAACAGTTGTAGTAGTAGTAGTAGGAATTGTAGTTATAGTAGTAGTAATAGTAGAAGTGGTAGAAGTAGCAGTAGTAAGAATAATATTAGTAGTAGTAGTAGTAGTAGTAGTGATGGTGGAAGTAGATGTGGTGGTGGTGGTGGTAGTAGGTACATATAATTTTGGTTCAATGTAAACAGAAATTTATCATATTATATCATCATTTAAAAAACAACAAACACTAATATACTACAAATGTTTCCATCGATTTTTACATTACAACCTCTATTATACTACAAATGTTTCTATCGATTTTTACATTACAACCTCTATTCTACTACAGCAACACTACGGTATTAGTAGGGACTATCAGTCAGGACTAACGGTGAGCCTATAACTATTTATTACCTGCTGAGGCCGCAGCCAGAATCACCACCAGGCAGACCAATGTTTTAGTGGCCTCCATGGTTGTATGTTGTTTCACAAGTCCAGTAAGGGTCTGACCAAACGGTGTATGGACCCAGTATTTATACATTCATTCTGAAAACAAAAAATGGTAATCTTGTTTTTCTTCATCTGCAACGGATCAAGGGTCATACATTTTGATTGGCTCGTCATGACCCCAATCAGCGTTTTGGTGGGTGATAAAAGTGAAAACCTTTTTTTGTCCGTTCTGTTTTTTAGGCTGACACTTTACCATGTCAAACCGCACTCAGCCTTGGCTTGATAAATAAGAAAGAGAGAGGGACAGAGAGAGGGGGACAGAGAGAGCGAGAGAGAGAGAGAGACAGAGAGACAGAGAGGGTGAGAGACATTGATAAGACATATCTATATCATGTTTATGGTTATCCTCAATAAACCTTGAGAGCTCTTACACTGTGCAATTTTTCATTTTCCAAATGATATACCGTCTCTCTCTCTCTCTCTCTCTCTCTCTCTCTCTTCATAATGTCATTTCCATTCCGCAATTTGCAGTTTCATGTTCAACCGTATAAAAAAATCAACATTTGTTATGATGTGTATACCGTGCATGCTACATTTAGTAGAGCTTTGTTCATCGTCATCTTAACCCTTTCTTAACCAACTGAAATATGTAAAATATTGAAAATGTACCTGATCTTTTATACCTGATCTGGTATAAGAACAGGCACGTTTTTGGGGATTTTGGTGGCCTTCGCAGCGAAAGGGTTAATAGGATAATTTGTACTAGATGCTCGGGAATATCTTTTTATCTATCATGAAAATTCGATCATGAGATGCGATGTCTCTTATCGGTCATGTATCTCTGTTTGTTTATCACTTTCTTCTAGATACAATACAAAAACAGTTCAATCTCTTTATCATTTATCATTGTGCTGATATCGTGTTCGAAAAAATGTAACCTGCATAACAACCTTGTAACCCTTCGCGCTTGTATTTGAATTAAGACCAAATTGCCACTAGACCGGGATAGATATCTCAAAATTATTTCATTGTCGGTTTGATTTCCGCTGCGCACGTGTGGTTAACCAGCCCTTGACGTAATGAACGATGCTTGAAGGGAGACAAAAATAGATGGACAAAACAAAGAGATTGGAAGTAATATAATAACATATAAAGGAAAAAAAACGGTTTCAATGTCATCTGAGAGATATGTCAATTGCTCATTTGAATCTTAAGTCCACTTCAAGTTTGCAAAGTAAGGGTAAATACATAATCTACGAACGTGTTGATTGTGTCTATGTTCTTTACATGCATATAATGTCGGGCTCTGGAGACTTACGATTAGGCGGCACCTACGTATGTATCTCTAACATTATCATGCTGACGTAGATGTGCTGTTTTCTTTGTTACCATTTATCCATCGCCAATAATATTAATACACACCAAAATTGTTGTCATAAACATGGCTACAACTAGTTAGATATTGTGCCAAATTGTACACCAGATTTACTGTTGGTCTCGTTTTTATGGAATTTCCAATTGGATCAATAAAGTTTACCTTAAGGTGTGTGTCCACTGGTAGGTTTTAGGAATAGAAAAACGGAATGGAAAAGGCTTGGGTGTTTCTATTG
>JAUEKZ010197957.1:0-11568 GCA_031471865.1 Melibe leonina | reverse complement strand
ACTGAAATCTGATTTATCTGGTATAAGAACTCGTACATTTTCAAGATGTTGCATATTTCAGTTGGGCTTGAATCAGAGCTCGCTGTGAAAGGGTTAGAACGATCGCGGCTGCCGTAGGAGGTATGCCGGGTGAACAATGAACAGGGGCTTTTATAGACAAAAGGTTGGGAGAGCTTGAACCCATGTATTTGAAAAGAAATCCCTAGTCATAGCTCTCAGTCTCATGGAAAACAATGCTCATCGTTGTCTGTTTAAACTGTTTGGACTCTATTGGTCAATTTGAACATCCTAGAGAAATAAAAAAAAACGGGTAGAAAATTGGACAGAAACAGACTTGTCAATGGAATGCCTAGATGTAAAATGGGTTTATCTTCTTAAGATAAATGTACATTGTAAAAATGTTTATGGAAAGAAAAAATAACTCCACAACACCTATGGTAATAACCCCCGACAAATAAAATACTCACGCCGCAGTGTTCTTATATATTCGGATATGATATTATTATTATCATTATCATTGTAATATGAACCTCTCTCCAGCAAGTACACAACAATAGCCATCGCTATGCTTTTGTCCGGGAAGACACGAGATTTTTTACCATCCTTTGTCTTCATAAGTCCCAGGTCATCCGAGGGAGAGAAGCATAGCACTGCACCAACGAGCGCGGATCATGTGCCTGCCTAGCTACATACCTCCTTCTCCCGTTACCCGTGTCAACAGGAGAAATAGATAATAGATAAATAGATTGGTAGATATAGATAGCAAAAGAGAGAGGGAGAGCGAGAGAGGGGGAGGGAGGGAGTGAGAGAGAGAAAGAGAGAGAGTGAGAGAGAGGTAGAGAGAGAGAGAGAGAGGGGTAGAGAGAGAGAGAGAGGGGTAGAGAGAGAGAGAGAGAGAGAGAGGTAGAGAGTGAGAGAAAGGTAGAGGCGGGGAATGTTCCTGAATCCGACAAAGATGTAGGCGGTGAAAGTAGGCTCATTGTCTAGCCTTCAGCGGATGATTGATTAGTATGCACTTCGTATTTTCATTCAATTTACATGGAGAATCAAACAAGGTAAGGGCCGAGTGGATAAGTGCGCGTCACCAGATACGTCATGGGAAAACCACCACACAATTTAGAATTCGGGGAAACCCAATATTGCCTTAATCTTTAAGATCAACACCAGCAATATTGTTGTTTCTTTCTTTTTTAATTTTTTTCTTGTGCTTTCGATTGTTTTGTAGGGAAAATGCGTGCTGTCTAATAATTATGATTGCTATTATTTCTCTCTAGAACTGTCAATAATATGTGATCATTTTGATCTAACTAACAGTTGCACTCGTGGAAGTTTTAAACTCACATCAATACAATCAAGTTTGATCCAAACTCGAGCAATAAAAATGATATTATGTACTCTGACATTCATGCAAGATCCTGACCAGATACCTATACATCCATCGAGTGAGTAATTTGGAGGAGTGGGAATTATCCGCTTACTTTCCTGGAATATCAAACCTTAGATGGTCAAGGCAGGTTTTAAAGTCATAGCATGGACGAAGATTATTGAAGTCTTTGCCCATGCCAGGCGAACCGTGTAAGTAAGACGTCAGTTATATCATCCTACTGGCCCAACGTGCTCCTTAAAACGGATCTTGTCTCTATCTGGGATCGTTATTGTTTACACGTTGATTTATTTGCCTTACAGTGTCTCCTGACCCTGACACACACGACGCCCCTTGCCCTCTGACCTCCTGCCCCATAACCCACACACGAGTGCTCCGGCGTACAGCCACGGGCAAAGTCACCAGCATCGATCATCTGAAGAATATCTTGGTGCTGTGGGAAAGAACCGAAAAATGGGGGTGGGGGATGGGGGAGTTGTTGGATAGAAAGAGAGAATTGGGGGGGGGGGGGGGTTGGGGGTGGAGGATAATATGTACACTTCCCCTTCTCATGATTGAAGATAATTTCTGAGCCCGGCTAGATTCGGCAAATAACACTTCCTTCCGCACCCCTCTTTTCGGGGATTCATCGAGTGACGTTTCCTGTCTTTCTTATAATTTCGACGTGCGTGCAATTTGCGACGAAATCAGGATCAGTTCATTGCAGACCGTAAGAGTACATAACCATCCTGTCGTATTTGCCTGAAAAGTCGCCAAGAAGACCACCGCTCGGCAATTGTATTTACAGAAGTAATGGTTGCTACTTGAGTTTGACTGAGTAGGTAAATAAGAGAAGATTTTACATTGGTGCCGTTTGTAGTATGGGGCTATCTAATGTTGGAGTAGTGTGATCATTAAACATAATTTGTGCGTGTTGGGGTGTCTGATTATATGTCTTGGTGTGTGTTTGGTCAGCACGGTGAGTATGTGAGGGTTTCGGTGTTGGTGTATGTTTGTGCCTGACGGTATGGTGTGTCTTGGTTAGCGGTAGACGTTCGCATAATTAATTGTGTGCGATTGTAGTTGTTGTTGTCTCCTTACGTGCAGTAGTTTTGGGTTGTTTGTTATTATGATATCCTTGGTCGGTGTGTTTTCTGATGGTTTGGTTTGGAGTTGGAGTCCAATGGGGTCTGTTGTTGTTGTTTTAAAAAAAAATAATTATATTTTAACCCTTTCAATACCAAAGACACCAAAATCTTCAAGACGTCTGTTCTTATACCAGATAAAGTAGATTTGAGTGAGCAGACATAGATGTGCCAAAAGTAATGGTGCCTTGATGTTTTTCGTATGTTAACCCTTTCAATGCCAAAGACACCAAAATCTTCAAGACTTGCCTGTTCTAATACCACATAAAACAGATTTCAATGAACTGAAATCTGATTTATCTGGTATAAGAACACATAAATTTTAAGTTGGGTTAGAATTAGACCTCGCTGTGAAAGGGTTAACGTGTGAGATGGTGTCTGATGGTATAACGTATGCCATATAGTATGTGTTGTATGTTCGAATCTGATGGTGTGTATAGATGTGTAAAACCTTATAGGGGAGTCGGTTAACATGGTACCTACTGGATACAGCTTGGGTCCGGAAATGTTTTATAGCATCGTGCTGTTTGTTTGCATATTTTGGTGCGTGGCATTGTCTTATTGTCATTATGCAAAGATCTCTCACCTGCAGTGTATTATGTGAGGGTTGTTTTCTTTCTTTGTTTGTTTGACGCCGCACCATGCAGTGTCAGGCCCCCAGCTTTAAGTCTGGTTACAAATGGAGTAAATGGGTTTGTGATACGTCCCTGCAGGAACTATAACTAATCACAGAGCCTGGAGATTAACTTAAGATCAATACAAAAGCGAGAAGTTGAACAGCCCATTCTGCTGAGTCTTTGATTGCTTTAAGGTACAGTGCATTCTGGCCTTTCTCCTTTCAATAAGCCACAAAGCGTTTTTTCCCCTCTGTGTTGCTTCTCATTTAAATCCAATGAGAAGTCATAGCATGTAAGGCAGGAATTTTTTGCAAGTAATTTTGATTTAAATCAGCAAGCAATGCTCTTTCGCTTGATATTTTATTGTTTCTTTGTTTATTAAGGGATTTCAGTCAGGCAATCTGTATATTTTACCGGGTTATCGTGAACGAAGATATGTAAATAAAATATCAATAATATAATATTCAATAAAACAGTAATCCAGGATCAATATTTATCATCGACAGCTGCAGTGCCAGTTTCATCCGTTAAGCTTGAAGACCATTCCACCTTTTATCCCCGTATTTTTGGTGCATTTAATTTGTTTTCAAAGACAAACCAGACAGAAAAATGTGCAGTGAAATAATATTAGGAGTGAGTACACATTAATAACCATTAGCTCAGCGGGAGAAATGACGTTGTTACGTCTAATGACTGATTGCGCGAGAGTGTTTTCGTGGGGTCCAAGACGACTAAATGGTATTGACACAATTACCATGGCAACTCTTGTGAAAGGGAAATCATTCTAGCCCCGAGCCAAATTCCCATTGAAGAGGTGAGCATGAACGAAATATTTATTTGCTTATCTCCCTCTTCAACTTCTGTCGAGACTCATCGACAGCCTTCGATCCCTGAGATGATTACGACCCAGGATCAATTTGAAGGTTTGATGTGGAGACTGTTTTTTTCTCATTTTACATTTTGTATTTATATAATTTTTTTCTTCTATTTATTGTATCCTTCAGTCCTATCATTTCTATCATATTTCTATGCATACTTTCTTTCGTGTTTACAGAAAACTATGGTGTGTGTATGTGTAGTTGTGTATTTGTACGTTTGTGTAGTATGTAAGTGCGTTAGAGTGTGTATGTGTATGTTTCTGTGCAGCCTAGCGAGTCAATCCTTCTCTACGGGGAGCATAATCATAACTTTGCTGCTGCTGCTGCTGCTGCTGCTGCTGCTGCTGCTGTTGTTGATGATGATGATGATGATTCTGGAGATCGATGTGTGGTTCCCAAGGGGGCGTCAGATCTGGATGAGAGAAGCATGAGTGAAACGCCATGAACAGGGTAATCATATCATAGAACCACCTTCCACTCCACCGTTCTGATGCTGAGAATTAAGTAATCACTGCATTTTATCCCACTTAAGCTTTATTCTATTTCATTTAAATTGTCTTTCATTCTAATTTATTCATTTTCATTTCATTTCATTTAGTTTGTCTATCTATTTCATTGGTGGCGGGGGTGGGGGGGGGGGGAATGACATGCCGAACGAATAGGTGACCCCATGAATACCTTACGACCAACTGTAGACATTTGGGTGTGTTGTGGACCAACTGGTAGTAACACGCGGCAGCACAACCCGGGCGTACCGGCTTTGGTTCCAGGCAGCGGCACTGCGATTTTTCTTTGGACAAGAATATCAAAATTTACTCCCATTGCTTCACGTCATGCAGGCGTAAAGAATGCGTACCGATTCATCAGTTGGTTTAAAAAAAAGTAATCTGCAATAGCTCAGTTTCCTTTCGACAGGGTGGCTATCATTGTCACTTGCCATTTGCTTCACGTGGATAAGCTTCGGCTCTCTAACCCAATAGGCTTCAGAGGGTAGAAACTGCTGAGGATTGCAAATTGTTAGAAATTGACCCGGCTGGTTACCTTTAGGATGGTCATTGTATGGTTGCTAATGTTTGTCGTTATGTGAAGAAGAGGATGACTATCTATCGCCCCATTGATTATGTCAATGATACATTGAGTTAGATAGAACTGACTTGAGTATGGATAAAAGAAAAATATTAATTCCGGGCGAACTAAAGGAAATTGTGCAGTTAGCGATCCATAAAGAGAGAAAGAACTCTTATCGTTCAACTGTCAGACTTTGTGAGTGGCTCCTACACACGAACTAATTGAAAGAGCGAGGGGCCGAGAACTTTGGGTGAGGACTTCCTACGAAGCATCCTGAACAACCAGGAACATGCATAGAAAACAAAGCAGAATGCCAGTGATAAGGCAGCTAAAAAAAGGATAGCAAAAGTAACTTGATAGAATATCTCCTACAATATCATGCTTTAAACCGCTACACGCATTGAAACCTTGGAGGGAAAAAAACGAGCAAGAAATTATTTCTCCCCATCTCGACGACAGGTCAAACCCAGACAGTATAAAATTCGTCGTCGATATTATCATCACCATCATCGTTCATGCTGTTCACATTATCATCGTGCCGAAGACTCCTTAAAAGTCTCCTCACCCCCAGGTTCTATGATATATTAAACCACTGATCAACCCTTCACTGGCATCTTGACATGCCTGATGTCTGGCACTATGAGGCCCGGACAGGGGCTGGGGACCGGTGAAGGAGAAGGAGAAGACAGGGGTGGTGGTGCTCCTGGTTGTGACAGTGGTGGTCGTGGTGGTGGGTTGGAGACGGAGGAGGAGTAAATTTTATAGTGATGGTGATGATGGTGATGGTGGTGGTGGTTTTGGTGGAAGTGGTGGTTTTGGTGGTGGTTTTGGTGGAAGTGGTGGTTTTGGTGGTGGTTTTGGTGGTGGTGGTGGTGGGGGTGATCATAATCGTGGTAGTGGTAGTGGTGGCAATGGTGGTGGTATACTGGAAATTGATGAAGAAGAAATTCGAGCATGAGTGAAGGATAAGATGCGGAGGAGAAGGCAATGGAGATGGCGAATCAATTGGGTTGAGGAATGCGTAGAGGGATGAAGACAAGGAGGAATGTGATGAGGTGGAAGGCATGGGAGGGGAGGAAAAGGTCTAGAATTAAGAGGAGGATCACATTTAAAAAAAACATGTACATAATAGTATAAAATAAGGGGACAAGAATCAAGTGGGGGGAAAACAAGGATAAGTGTATACAAAAAGTAATGCTTGGGGGAGGAACAAGGGGAATCGTGAGTAACGATGTAGGAATAAAAGATCGGTTATGAAAAATGTGTCTACAAGAGGACAAGGAGGGCATGGGGGAGAGAGAGTAGGAAAAAACATTTGGATAAGCGTACGATAATTTTGTTGGCTTAGATGAGATAAGGGGGACATGGAGGGGGAGGGACAGGGGGGATTGGGTTCGAGAAAGAGATGATGGAGAAGGAAGGAATTCTTGGAGAAGAAAACGGAGGAGAAGGAGGGAGGAAGGAAGGAGAATATATAAGAAGAGTGATGGAGGATGAGGAGACAATGAGAGGTACATGAAATGAAAATGGGGGCATGTTAGAGAGAGTGGAAGGAGGGATTGAGTATTTTAAATACTTAAAAAGCTTTAACTCTGTACCTAGACAGTTTTATTTCTGTAGCCCTCATCATAAAGCCTAAAAAAGATATAGAAAAAAACAGCTTCCCACCCACCTCCCCCATATATACACATCCTGCCCCCACACCCCTAACACCGCTGGACTCTTATTCTCATCCCCATTCCCCCCAAAACGCTCGTGGCGGTATAGGATTGTTCGATATCGCCAGCAATTAAATACTGTTGAGGGTGAGAGTATGTATTTGCCCAGCGGCCCGATAATGTCCATAATCCAAACAGACCTGGAACTCGATGTGAATGGGGGCGTCCTCTCTACCGTAGTAGAGGCAGCACAGTTCCACTTCTTGGTGTGAGAAATGGCCCGGCCACCAATACCGCCCAATTCCAAAGGTCTATTTAGTTGGAAAGTAGCTCATTGTTAAGTTCTGTGTGTCGGTAGCGCGACGAAGAATTGAAATCTAAATTAAAGAAGCTAAGGAGGAGACAGTGTGGGTGTGAGGGGGTATCAGGGGTGTGAAAATGAAATTTGAGAAAGAAAGAAGGAGGCGAGAGGAGACGGGAGTGAGGAGGGAGGGGGGAGGATAAAGGGTGAGTGTCTTGTAACGAGGTACATACAGTTTGTCTGAGGGCCAAGCTACTGGCTATAATAGATCCTGGATCGTTACATTTACGGTAATCGATACATCAAATATTTGCCACGAATATGAAGTGAAACGCAAATAGTCTTTGGCCCTGGTTCACATCAATAGTTTGAGTGGCTTAAGTGCCGGCTGCTACCGTTGCCTGCTTTAGGGAAGCGATGAAAAGCTCCTTTCATCGTTCTCCCTAGTGAATGTCTGTGAAGGTTTTTCTTTTTATCTTCCTTTTCCCCTTTCTCTCCCCATCATCTAAAGCGTTCACTTCCGTACTGGTACATCCATTTCCATCAAGCTTTGTGCGCCTGACAGGCAGTAGACAGGCCAACGCTGCCTTACCATTCGCTCCTTCTTTACTACCAACTCCCGACTGGATCCTCAATTCTACGCCTGACGTGCCCTATGAACTTTGTCGCTATTTCTCAAGATAGGAGACTATTTTATTGCATTTGCATACCTATCAACTTTTGGCAGAGGCCCGTATGTCTGTTGTCTGTCGGCTAGTTCGGTTTTTAAAAGGCGGGTGTGAAATTTTAGTTTTGCATTCTCCTTTGATGCCGATGTTGTTGTCTCTTTGATTATGTTCATCTGTTTACTGTTTTGTGAAAGTGTGCGTAGTGTCTACATATTGATAGACGGACGAGCAGACAGACAGACAGATAGATAGACAGACAGAGAGACATACAGACGGACCTACCGATCGAACAGACGATCGACAGACAGGCAGAGAGACAGACAGATAGAAAGATTTATATATATATATATATATATATATATATATATAGTCTATATATATATATATATATATAAAGATAAGTGTGTAGATAGATAGATCGATAGATAGAGATAGATGGATGGATAGAGTTATATAGATACATGGATAGATGGATAGATGGATAGATAGATAGATAGATAAATAGATAGATAGATAGATAGATAGATAGATAGATAGATGTATAGTTCGATGGTTAGATAGAAGAGGTTTGGTCATGCAGCTCACTGGACACGCGTCAGCAGAGTTGACGTTGTCCCCTTCCATATTTAGGACAGGCTGCATCTAGGTTACAGGACGTGACGTCATTATACATCTTTGCTTTCATGTGATAACATATCCTGCATACGCGAGACATCAATTTGGGACGTTTTCCTCTTGACCTTTTATATCTTTACAGGCTGCTTGCAATACTCCTCCTCTTGCTCTTCTACTTCTCTCTCTCTCTCTCTCTCTCTCTCTCTCTGTCTCTCTTCCTCTTTGTCTCTCTCCCTCCCTGTCTCTCTCTCTCTCTGTCTGTCTCTCTATCTGTCTGTCTGTCTCTGTCTGTCTCTGTCTCTCTCTCTCTGTCTGTCTGTCTCTGTCTGTCTCTGTCTGTCTCTGTCTGTCTGTCTCTCTTCCTCTTTGCCCCCCCTTTCTCTCTCTCACACTCTCTCTCTCTCTCTCTTTTCGCCTGACCTTCTTGCATATTATGTGTTCTCTTCGAGCCAATACTTTGAATAAGGTTTAAGTCCCTTGAACAGCTGCAATGGAATTTGCCTCCGTGCTCTGCGTACATTTCATTGTTCCGTTTGCTGCCTCATTGTTCCGCGTCTTGCTCCGGTTGCCATTTGCACCTACAAACACATCATGAACCAAGTGTTTGCCTGGGTAATTACCAATTATAAAGTGATCATTACCATTGACGGCACTGTACTAACACACACAATTGTGGTTTGGTATTATTGGGAAAAGGAGGGGGAAGGGGGGAAGGGGGGTAAGCATTTATTACTTGGTTGCGGGCGTGCTGTCATTATGACGTCAAACGCATAGTCTATAATAATGGGTGGCAATCATTGCCGCTTGTCCACTTCATGCTACAGTAACCGGGATCAGCTCCGGCACTCCAGGCTAGTAGGTCTTACGTTTTGACTAACCCTTCTCTTCCTAGTGTCTCCTTTCGCCATACGATTCCTACCTTTGGACTTTAACCTCACAGACTTCAGCAGATTGTCTCTTCACCCGTGAAACGCTTGAGCCTTGTAGATTTAGGACTAAATTTCTGTTTTAGAAGTGTCCAAGTGTGTAGCAAGTGTAGAAAATAGATAAAAGAGTAATTCAGAACCTTACCAATGATGCAGCTTGTCACAATTACAATGTATTTTATTTACTTTGTATACGGCATCTATTTACTTGATACTTGTGTGCAAGACAACCCATTATGCGGTATCAAATGTTTGAATTGTGATTCTGTAGACACGCTTTCAAAAACCTTATATTTTACACGTGTAATGGCTTTACAAACACATTATTCTTTCTCTATCTCTCTCTCTATCCCCCCCCTCTCTCTCTCTTCCCCCCTCTCTATCTATCTTTCTAACTCTCACATACACACACATACACACAGAGAGTTTTATGCGTTAGCTGCTAGTTAATTTTTAGAGAAAATTTTGTCTTCCATACACATACACACACGCACACAATCCTACCACGATCTATGCAAACATACACACACGTATGCAAACACACAAGAAAGCGCTGTGACAAAAGATTCATTTCCTGTGCCAACCATTTCTCAAGTAGTGGGGACAATCTAAAATACACATTTTTATTATGAAATGAGGAAACATGGTCGTTCGTGGCGCGTCTTTGCCGGAGATGCCGGCGGACCACAGCAGCGGCCGCGGTCCCTTGGTCCACCCACTCCAACGAGGCCTGCCTGGATACAACGAGGGCCGTCTGGTGCGCGATAATTTCTGTTTACCCCTTGCTACACCCCCCCCCCCCAAACAACAACCACCACCAACACAACCACATCTTTTTACCGTTTAAAAAAAGAAAATTCCCCTCTTTGAAAACCACCCCCACCACCCACCCCCACCACCACCACCACATTACATACCCCAAAGCTACAGTGCTCTCCTCATCAAGTTCCTCAATTCTGAATATTACACGGTAACGAAATAATAACACATTACCATTATTATCGTAGCGTTGCAAAGAAAGTAATGGAATCACAAAGGTCCAAGACGGGGGTGCGTGCGGTGCCGATCTCTTCAAGTTTTGTTCGTTGAGAGTCAAAGACACACACCCTGAGGCTCCAACCTGGCGCCGTGGTCCAGGCATGGTGAATTCAATGCCTTTATTTTGTTAATGAAGGTAAACATTGCCTTTAGGGTCGGCGGTTCAGTGTTTATATTGCTGCTTCGTGCTGCGCATACGCTTATCAATTTATTGTGTACAATTTTCATATTTACAATGCTTTTATCATCATCGTCATTCATTCATTCACCTTCAGTATGTTGTTTACTTTGGGTTGAAGCAGAATGGATAGATAATAACGTACAGCTCCAGGTGAAAACTATGTCCACATTCCTGAAATCATTAGATACCCCTATCCATCAGCAACATCGTCGTCATTATCATCATCCTCCTCGTCCTCATCATTATCATCACCACCCACAATGACACCATCCCCTCAACTACACCATCGTTTGTACGCTACACTCCCTGGCTCAGCCCACTTATCCAAGCCCTTCATAATTCTTTCATAGAAGGATCTTATTCTTACCAAACAGAATATGAACAATCTTAAAAATCTTCATTCATGTTCTTATACCAGATTTCAGTGAACTGACATATGCCAAAATCCTGAAATGCAGGATTTTGGCATATGTCAGTCAGCCCATTGAAACCTTTATTATATCTGGTAAAAGAACAGGCAAATATTGAAAATGTTTCAGTTAGCATTGAAAGGGCTATCATCACTTTACTCTTGACAAAGACATTACATTCCTAATTCTCTACAACCTTATTAAATATGATCGTTGTATGCGCCGTAATCATGCACTACTTTACAACTACCACCGTCACAACCACTGCTACATTCTACAACTACCAGCGCCGCCATCTTATTCTTGACAAAAGGTAGTAATAATGATCCTTCTCTTACTCCTCCTCCTCCTCCTTCTCCTCTTCTTGTCCCTCCCCATCCCTCCTCCTCCTCATCATCATTGTGACAAACACTATCATCGTGACGATAGTCTTCAACTTTGACATAACTTGACACATCGACTTACACAAGGGGATGTGACGCCGACAGGCAGACGGATGATTAGACAACCAGATAGGCAGACAGATAGACATGCAGATAGATTAGATAGATGGATCGATAGATAGACAGATAGATAGATAGATAGATAGATATATAGATAGATATATAGATAGATAGATAGATAAAGACATACATACATACATACATACATACATACATACATACATACATACATACATACATACATACATACATACATA
>JAUEKZ010197946.1:0-11569 GCA_031471865.1 Melibe leonina | reverse complement strand
ATTTGCGTGTGTGTGTGTAAAATTACGTTGTTGTTTCAGTACTTGGTGTACAGCGCTCGGAGCTTATACTCGTATGGTTGAGCGCTATATAAATGCTATCTATTATTATTATTATTCAATAAGATAAAATAATATAAAATAAGATAGTAAGACCAGATAAGATAAGATAAGATAAAACAATATAGTAAATCATCCCTCAAAGGAGAAATTTATTTTACACGCCATCTTACATACAGACATAAAGATATGTACTAAAACAAAAAGAAAGAAGAGATACATAATTGTTTCTTTTTCTTTTTTTCGATTTTCTTTTTATTCTACGACTTCCTGTTATTTTTTGATTGATTGTTGTTTGTTGGTTGTTTTTTTTACGAGAGTTTTTATTCGCTCTCTCGTGTCCACCTATAGTTATACTCGGTTAGGCTGTGGAGGAAATCGGACACATTAGAGTTTCCGGATCAAATATCCAAAGATTGTGCTCTATCTAAGCAGGGCGGTAGAATATCCTGGGTCTCCTTGGACAACAACAGTGAATGATGTGGGCGGTGGCCATTATCTGTTTGTTTGTCCTGCTTTGTGATTGTGGAATGTGATTTATTTTTCCTGTAAATCATCTCTTTATCACCTTTTTAAGAGATGATATTTTTTTCCTTGTAAATTATCTCTCTGTGAAACATCCATGGCAGGGTCAAAGTCTGGCTGTTCTTTTAACTAGCCTATCATCATACTTACCCCTGGGCGCGTATATGACCATAGCAGTTGCAAGCGCCCTAAAACTCTCAAGAAACAAACAAACAAACAAAGCAGGAAAACAGTTGATATCCTTCTCTGTTTACTACTGAGAAAAAGGCTATTATTTCAAAGCGGTACTTTCACAAAAGGGATTGGAACAGTATCCTTGGTGTGTGGAAGTAGAACAATGAAATATCGTGTTCATGCGATTCTTTGTCAGGACGAGACACTTATTGTCTGAGATGACGTGAAATGTGAACATGTACAATATGATGACGTATGACATAAAACAACAACTCCTCAAAAATGATACATGCCATAACAAAAGATGACAAATTATGTAAAAACTTTGCCATTTCCTTGTATCTGTCACATTTTCTCATATTATTTCACATCTGGTCTTGGTCTAACCGGTCATGAGAAATGTTTCTGTGATCAGTTAGCTGGTTGTTTAGACAGTAGAAAAAGGAAGTCCTTAGCGGACAAATGACAATGGTTGCCACCCTCTGGATAGGACGCTGGTCTATCGCAGATAATTTCCCTAACTCAAATTATGGATAGGTACCCATTTTACACATGGGTGGGGTGAAGCAATTTGAGTAAATATCCTTGCCCAAGGAAAAACGGAAGTGCCATTGATATGAATCGAACCCGGAGCCCCCGGATTCTGTGCTGCGTCGCTACCAGTTAGGCCACCACGCCTCCGGTTGGTTGTTTAACACAATTTTAAAAGAAACATTTTAGGTCGCATCACAAAGAATGGCTCTTATAAAAGTTAATGTGTTGCCGCACAGAGAAAAACGAGGGGGTTCTCTCGAATATCTCCGAAAATCCTGTCTCACCGGGCCAACCAGTCTTGGCACTTCTCCAAGTGGGCTGTTGTTTAAATGATTAACAACCAACAACCAACTAACCACCCAACCACTCAACCACCCAAACAACCAACCAACATTCTAACCACCCAACCACTCAACCACCCAAACAACCAACCAACATTCTAACCACCCAACCAGTCAACCAACCAACCAACCAACAAATCAACCAACTAAACAACCATCAGCCAACCAACTAACCCACCAAACAATCCATCGACCAACCTACCAAACAACCCATCAAACAACCAACCAATAATGAATACTCTCGGTACCTTGTGAAGCCGCCCCCGCCACTGCATTACATTCGCCTAACTTCCGGTAAAAGCCTGGCTATTTGCATCCGTGTTCAACCAGCCGGAAGCCGCCACGGACGCCTAATGGAATGTGACCAACAGATTACTTAGACCCCCATAACACAAATCTGTTGATGCAGCCTATTTCTATCGCGGCATTGGAATGCGCTTTTGCTTTTACTCTATAATAGGGGGGGGGGGGAGGAATGCCCAAACATCATTAGAAAGATGGAACGACAGAAAGAATGAAAGAAATATATAAAACAAAGAAAGGAATAGAAAGAAAGATGAAAAGGTGGAAAGATAGATTGAAAAAACATTGAAAAAAAAATAGAAAAAAAGAAAAGATGGAGAGAAACCATGCTGAAAATATGGGAGGAAAGAAAGAAAGAACAAAAAAAAGAAAGAAAGAAAGAGAAAAATATACAAAGAGAGAATAATCAATTAATATCTAAAAGGGGAAAAAAAGACAAACAAAATTGTAATTTGTTTTAAGAGTTATTTTATATTCTAATGCCACAATCCTATCATCACAGAAATTGCAAATAAACCAACACTCTTTTTGTTGTCGCTTTTGTAGTTTTTGTTTTTGTTTTTTGTTTGTTTGTTTGTTCGTCTTTTTTTTGGGGGGGGGGGGTGTCTTTTTTTAGATCTATATTTTCCTTTCGATTTTGCAAAGTCAGAATGATAAATGTCTAATTAACCAAATGAATGTAATTTGATTAATTGGACGAGTTGCACGAGGAATGACCGGTATGTGTGGTCGTTGGGCTTTGAATACCCTACTGTGCTCTGTCATCGTCATCATCATTGTCATAATAATAATAATAATAATAATGATAACATCATATCATTTTTACAGAGCATACAGGCTGGAAGCCTTTAAAAGCCCTGGAAAAATGGTCACATTTTGAAAATACAGCTATTACAAATTCAAACAAAATGGGAAAGATATTCTAGGAACGTTATGAAAATAGAACAAAAAGTAATGAAACTGAAAGAACAATCCACAGGTTCAAAATGCTTAGTCATAAACATAACGCACATTACCACCAATTTGTTTTTATCAATCGCAACCTTAAAATTGTGCACAGAGGGTGCATTTTTAAATTCGTATTGTAAATTGTTCCATGTTTTCACTATTCTGTTGATGAGAAAATGCCAGACCCGAGGCACTATTTTGAGACAGAAAATTTCTTCACACCTTTATAGAGTGTATGCGATGAGCCGAAATACTCACATTAATGCTATCATGCTACGAACATACAAAATACAGTTCTTAGAATAAATGTCATATTACAACTAGATGCACAACCGTTTTGGACATAAAGTATGCGTGTTGAAGAGGCATGTCATTTTAAGTGTAGAGGATAAAATACACAAACACACACACACAAACACACACACATATATCATGTCATATTCACAGAGCATATAAAGGCCCTTGGTAAAAGGATCGCATTTTGCAAATAGAGCTATTACAGATTCAGCCACAATAGAACCACATGGAAATAACCAAAAGTAATCAAATTGAAAGTAGAACCATTGCAAATTCGCATTATCCAAATTGTTAGTCATGAATATAACGCACATTAACAAGTTCTTTGTCAATCATAATAACGTTAAAATTGTCCAGACAGGGTGCATTTTTAGATTCCTATTGTAAATTGTTCCATGTTTTCCCCATTCTGAGGAAATGCTGTCTGATGCTAGTCTTGTATCTATTCATAAATATATTATATCATCATAATGATACTAATCTTTATCCTCCTTCTCATACTTCTTCTTCTTCTCAACCTCCTCCTCGTCATCATCACCATCCTTTTTTATCATTTTTCTCCTCCTCCTTTTCACACTTCTTCTCATCCTACTTCTCCTCCTTTCCCTCCTCCTCGTCATTCCCCTCTTCCTCCTCCCCCTCCTCCTCATCATTATCATCATCATCGTCATCATCACCATATCTTGTTCCTATAGAACTATAGACTCCAGACTTTGGGTTGTATTCCAGCAGATAATTGTGCCAGAAACCAGCACGATCCCAGAATGCAGTTGCCGAGTCAATGCGCCGGTCCGTCTTTGGGGACAGGAACTAGAGAAGACTTATTTCCCCTTTCAGAATAAAAAAGGGGGAGGATAAGCAAATGTAAATTATAAAAACCTCAAACGTTTTCTTGACTCTTTAATATGCGTATCAAACCAAATAACAAACGGCGGTATTGCTGAATAACAAACTACACCTTCTGTCAAACCTCCTCAATAAAATAAATGGTTGGTGTAGTAAGGACAAATTCAATTTATAAATTTGCAATGTGGGAATTTTTGGGTTTTTTTGTTTTTGTTTTGTTGCCTTTATTAAAACATACCAGGACGGTTCTTTAATTACAAGAATGCTGAGGGGAAAACATATAAACCCCCCTTCCTCGTCCTCCGAAAAAGGAAAAACCAAAAACCATAATAGTAAACCAGACGAACAATAAGCGAAACAAACAAAAAACAAAAACAAAAAAACCCTACAAAGTGCAGAAAGATAATTATTGTGATTCATTCCAGGACGGGGGTTTAGAACTCGCACAGAGAAAAGCGAAACCCGCGGGGGCTCTGAGATTAGATCGGCAGTTTTCTACTTTCCCAGAGTATGGTGTTAGTGTCACTAATTGGTGGATGGTTACTGTAACGACACACTTGTTTTGAGTTAGAACTGGCCGTCTGTGCGACTAAATGGTGGTCCCTGAGATCAACCGATTTTACAGCCCCAGCAGAGCCGTCTCGAGTTTACGATTTTGTAGACGATTTGATGGAGAGCTGGACACGTTAAAACAGACAATGCTGTCATTGGTGTACTATCGATACTGATGAAGTAGCAGGACAATTACTGAGCGCGAAAAAGTAATCAGTAATTACGAACCGTTTTAAGTAATGAGGCGAACACACGTATCCTTGACAGTGTCCCACGGGAGTATTAAAAAAAAAACAGAACAAAAAAATCAAGTTCGATCTCCCCCCCCCCCCCCTCTCCCCGACTGACGGTAGCTATAATGATCCCAACAATTTGATTTTATCGCCCTGCCTAATTGGCCGTCACGGGCGGTTGGTGGGCGCCTCTGGTGGGCGTTTCTTCTGTTTCTTATATTTTGGATTTATCTATCAGCTTACTTTTTCCAGCACTCTCTCGAGTGCTCCCTTAACAAGCATACACAGACAGCTGATTTGTATCTGTTAGCTCAGTCTTGGTCCTGCTTGTCGTCCAAACAGACTTATAGTCGTCTCCCATGTTTTGCGCAATGGTGCCTAACTACAGGATCACTTGCTATCTAGAAGGACTGAGAACTTTTGTACACAAAGGGCGATAGAATATCATGGGTCTCCCTGGACCATAATAGTGCATGATGTGGTAGCCATCATCTGTTTGTGTGTCCTGCTTTGTGATTTCCTGTAAATCGCCTCTTTGTCACCTTTCTTGAGAGATCAATATTTTTTTCATTTCATTGTAAATCATCTCTCTGTGAAGCGTCCCTGGTAGGCTCAAAGTCTGACAATTCTTTTAACTAGCTTATCATCCTACTTACCACTGGGCGCTTAGATGACCACAGCAGTTTAGAAGTTGCAAGCGCCCTAAAACTAATACTCTCAAACAAAAAAACAACAACAACAAACAAACAATCGACCCCCACCACCACTCCTGTTATCTAAGACACCTAGTATATTATTTTTTTCGTGTTGGGCTTCCAGCCCGATCATTTGCCTCGTCGTTACCATCGCAGTCTCTTTTATAAATCGCTTAAAGAGTGTTTTGTTGTTTTAAAGCGAACAACGGAAGTAGTTTAAAATTTCCATTTTTTTACGGTTCGTACTGCTGAGATGTCATTGTGTTATGTGTTGTATCTACGTCTTTCATATTCTACACACTAAAATCAAACAAGACACGTTGTACCTGTGTAAAGTGTCCAAACCATCAGATAATTCAATGTTTGCAATTGTCGTGCTACTTGGTCTTAGTCTTTGAGAATTGGGTTCCTGCCACCACGAGATAAACATCTAGGGTTGTGGGGACGAAGTAAGGCGAGAAGAGAGAACAAAATAAAGAACGGTTGCACTTTTCTTCGACTCGTCTTGTCGGCTGTCTAGATCAAGCACTCGCCGCTAAGGAAGTCTTCAGATAGAACATAATTATTTGCATTTGATGTTCTCATTTCGCATCGCTGTCTATACGACCGCACACCTAGAGCAGTCGTTCTATGCTATTCAAGTGACAGGTACATTTTACACTATCTCTCATATATTATCTTCCTAATGTGATATTATCGCCATCGCTTCCCCTCCAGTCCCCTCCAGTCCGCTTCGCCTCCAGTCCGCTTCGCCTCCAGTCCGCTTCGCTTCATATCTCATACAATGTGACTCTGCCCTAAAGCTGCCTGTGAATAAAATTCTGGTTGATGATTAATCGCGAGATGTGCAGGCGACAAGTTTGTTTTTCATTTCAAAATAAGGAATGATTAAATAATACCACCACGGTTCTACATAGGCTGTCTGGTTTTGTGAAAACATAAAAAATATCGCATGAAGAATAAGAAAAGAAGTGGATAAATGAAAGTGCACAATCTACTCTTGCTTTTGTAATCACACACACACACGCAAACACGCACACACACACACATACATATACATACATACACACACATACACACACATACACATACACACAAACACAAATACACACACACATACACATACACCACTGCATGTATCCGCGCAGAGCCACAAGGGGCAATGAAAATGTCGAGGAAATCAAAAACAGGAGAAAAAATGCTAAAGTTTCTGTATCCGAAGCCAAGTTATCCAAATAACGGCAGATAAAATTACTTTCGAAAAAAAGAAAGTCTCCGAATCTAGCCAGACTGACGTGTTTACCTTCAGAAAATAGAGGACTTGTGGATGGGATGTATGGTAAACAACGTACACATAACATACCAGCCCTCCCCTCCATTTTTTGACAAAGCTGGACTGGGAGGGATCTGTGTTACTGTGTGGTAGGGGGTGGGTAGATGTGTTTGTGTGTTTGTGGGGGGGGGGGGATATGTGTTTGTGTGTATGGGGGGGGGGGGAGGGGAGGTGAGATGTGTGTGCGGTGTGGGTTGGGGAGGGGGGGGGGTGGAAATAATAATAGACTTGCTGTTCTGTAGTGGCAGACAGACGCTTTGAAATAAAGTTCAGGATATCAATCAACGAACGTTTTCGATTGAATTCAAAAGATTATGAGAGTTCGAGAAAAGTGCATTCCGTTTAAAAAAAAAAAAGTTCTAATCTATTTTCTCCAGATTTCAAATCTATTCTGGACTGAATTCGTTGTGTCAGACAACCCTCATCAACAATTCCCTCTTTTGTACTAACATACACACAACAAAAACAAAGACATTAGAAGATTCAACCTTAGACTTTCTATTCACGGTATCAAATGGTGCGCACCGCATATGGGGAGCCAAGCGAGCGAGGCATGATCATTCAATTACCTCAAGTGTCCGCCATCTTGGCTCCTCATGCAATAAGTGTACGTAAACAATTAACTTAATTGACGCCATTTTTGTGTCTCCAATGTCGGAACGGCACGTGACCAAAACTAAGGTCTAGCTCTTCTAATGTCTTTCGGGAAAAGTGAAAATGACTCAGTGATCATGATTGTTGCTGGCATGTTGTGATTTTGACGTCAAACGCAATCTGTCGATGAAATTCAATGAACGATGATGATAAAAAATCAAAATTTCAATATTCAATGTTTTCTTCGGGAGAATCAGATTTAAAATTGCTTCTTTTCCAAATCGAGCTGGGCAAGATACAATTAATTGTGAAAGAAAATAGCTATTTTTCATCGTTCATTGGTTGATTTTTCACTGCAAGGAAATTTAACAAATTTGAGCTAGTAAATATTTTCAAAGTTTTAAACTTTAAAAAAAAATTATTATTCTTTTATTTCTTTTTCTTTTTTTTTGTGTGCAGCGTACGTCAATGGGAAATGGACAGACATTTTAACTGTAACAAGACAATGAAATCCTTTCAGTGATGGAAGACACAATGGATTCACTTTTCAAGGACACCCTGACTCCGTCCTTGATCTCTCCATTCCTGAACTGTAGCTGGGCCGGCTGTCAAGGTCACCACGGGTTTGCCTGGAACGACTCCATCCTCCGTCAGGGGGAGTTGACCTTTAACCTCACCGACATCCTGGGCTCCAAGCGGAAGGATATACAATCCGTCACGGCCTTGACCTTCGTGTACAGCGTGATCTTCGTGACAGGGGTCATAGGTAATGTGTGTACGTGTGTGGTCATCGCCAGGAACGCCTACATGCACACGGCCACCAACTTCTACCTGCTCAGTTTGGCTGTGTCGGATGTGTTCACCCTCATCTTTGGTGAGTTGTAATGGTGTGTCAGGGCCAAAGACATTAGAAGAGTTAGACCTTAGTGTTTGGTCACGTGCCGTTCCGACCGACGAGACACAAAATGGCGTCAATTAAGGTCATTGTTTACGTACATTTATTGCATATGAGGGGCCAAGATCGCGGACACTTGATGTAATGGAATGATTGTGTCTCGCTCTCCCTGCTCCCCATATGTAGTACGCACCATTAGACACCGCCAATAGGTCTATATTTTCTAATGTCTTTGGTCAGGGCAGAGTGAGGGAGTCACAGGAAGCGTCATCTCTTTGAAATATGACCCCGATATCTGTCTATCTATCTATATAAAAATATATCTACCAATCTATCTATATCTATCTTCTATCTATCTAACTATCGATATATCTATCTGTCAATCTATCTATCTACTTATCTATCCATTTCTCTATCTCTCTATATATCCATCCATCTATCTATCTATCTATCTATCTATCGGTCTGCCTGTCTGTCTATCTATTTATCTATATGTTTATCTATTTATCTGTTTATCTAATTATCTCTTTTTCTATGGTTTTTTTAAATTTATTCATTTATTTATATATCTCTCTATTAATATATCTACCCATCCATCCATTCATCCATCCATTAACCATTAATCCATCCTTCAATCCATTATCAATCTATATGTCTATCTCATATTCCCTCACCTCCCCTCCCTCACCCCTTTTATCTGTTTGTCTATATGAAATCACAGAAGATAAAAACAGAATCTATGTTTTCTTCTTGATACCGAAAATGGGTAGGAGATGACTGGGGAAGGGTGAGGGTTAGGTGGGGGGGGGGGAGGGATGAAGGGTGCATCAATACAAACTGAAGGGTCGGTTCTGTCTCGGTGGCAGCGCGGTGGACATCCTTTTCATCATTCAAGCCGTATGTTTATATCATTAGGTTTCCATGTCCATCATTCTAGTTCTAGCTTCCTGTCCTTTCCTCCCCCCTCTCAGTCTCAATCTCTGTGCGTTTCTCCCCCCCCCCCTTCTTTCTCTCTCTATGTCTGTCTCTCTCTCTGTCTCTCTCTGTCTTTCTCCCCCCTCTCTCTCTATCTCTCTCTCTCTGTCTCTCTCTCTCTCTCTCTGTTTCTCTCTCTATGTCTCTCTCTCTCCCCTCCCCCCTCTCTCTCTCTCTCGCTCTCTATATGTCTTTCTATCTCTTTTTTTATTTCTCGCTCTCTCCATTTCTGTCTCTTTTTCACTATTTCCCTTTTGATCCACTTATGAAAGTAAAGGCGGTTGTTTCAATCACGACTCAACGGACTACAGGTCTGCAATATCATGACAAAATGAATAGAATAAGCCCCCTTTTTTAATCCATTTTACACCAGTTGTGGGAAGGGGGGGGGGGGAGAGATTACACCATGGTGCTTCACGTGAAAAGGACACGTGACAGAGAGGGTGTTCCACAAAGAATGGGACAGTAAAAGTACATCTTGTCTCCTCCTCTTTTTCCTCCTCCTCTCCTCCTCATCCTTCTCCCCTCCCCCTCCTCCTTCCCTCCTCCTCCTCCTTCTCACCTCGTCCACCTCCTCCTCCCCCTCCTCCTCCCTCCCCCTCCTCCTACTCTCCCCCTTTTCCTTCTCCTCATACTCAACCATCCACTCCTCCTCCCCCCTCCTCCTCCTTCTCCCCTCCTCCTCCCTCCCCCTCCTCTTCCTCCTCCCCCTCCTCCTCCTTCTCCCCTCCTCCTACCCTCCCCCTTTTCCTTCTCCTGCTCCTCCTCCTTCTTTTTTCCTTCTTTTCTTCTTCTTCTTCTAGTTCATCCACGTAACTGACTGACTCGGCTAGACTGAGTATAACCGTATGCGGATAATTTCGTTTTCTAAAATGATTGAAGTAATTGACTTCTAGAGTCTTTGCATAGATAATATTAGGATTTTGCGTCTTTCTTACATTATTCGCTAGGTTTGCTGTATGTTGTATCACGTGTATCTCAAAATCCATCCGTTGGGATTAAATAGACGTCATACGTCCTTAGCTCGATAGATAGAGGGTCCGCCCTGGAATCGGTAGGTCTATCTTGTGGTTCGAACCCCACTCCCGTCTTACCTTGGAGATTAACCCTTTCACAGCGAGGTCTGATTCTAGCCTAACTGAAATATGCAAATTCTTGAAAATGTACGAGTTCTTATGCCAGATAAATCAGATTTCAGTGAACTGACATAATATGCCAAAAGCCTGATTATCAATTTCATACTGAAATACGATTTATCTGGTATAGGGACTTGCAAGTCTTGAAGACTTTGGTGTCCTTAGCAGTGAAAGGGTTAAAATGGGTATCTCATCAGGTTTTGTCTCACGTTTTCACGGGTGAAAGTCTTGTTGGGTCACACTCCCTGGTGGGATTATTCAGCTTAATACTAAGAACATGAATTGGATTTTGGCGTGGGGCTGAAAACGAAATTAAAAGGCTTAGTACTTATTTAGATAGGCACTGATTTTTTTATTTATCAAATACACTATCCTGGAAATTTTCTTTAGATCGAGATAAATCATTTGAGCAGTTAACGTTCAAAATCTATCCAGTAATTAAGCTTGTTAGTGGGAGCAAAAATAAAGCAATTTAAAAAACAAAATTAATCTTCTTCATATTAGATATTTATTTTGTTGTGTGAGCCCGTTCACAGCGAGGTCTGAATTTAACCCGACTGAAATTGGCACAATCTTGAAAACGTACTAGTTCTTATACCAGATAAATCAGATTCCAGTGAACTGACATAATATACCAAAAGCCTCAATATCAGGCTTTTCATATTATATGTCCGTCCATAATAAGATAACGGGCGCGTCTTGAAAATTTTGGTGTCCTTAGCATTGAAAGGGTTAAAAGCCCCTTAGTCTTTCTTTACAATATATCTGCTGGATCTGGATACAACCATTAGATTTGAGACAGTGGGTGAGTACCATTATCTCATCCAATTTTGCAGGGCACTGCTTCTACGTTTGACAGGCTACTAGCACCAGAAGTTTAGTATTGTATTTGGAGCCTAGTGGAACTAAATTCGTCTCTTTCCACTACAGTTCTACAGAGACAAGTTTTGTGTGCATTTGCGCGTGTGTGTGTGTGTGTGTGTGTATGTGTGTGTGTGTGTGTGTGTCATAGGTACTCACAAGTAAAGTAAGTAAGTAAGTCCATTAGAGCCTCATGGCCCATGGACCCGGAGCTTATCCCGGTTTTTGTAGCGTGAAGCAGACAAATGACAATGGTTGCCACCCTCTGGA
>JAUEKZ010197881.1:0-11579 GCA_031471865.1 Melibe leonina | reverse complement strand
ATACATACATACATACATACATACATACATACATACATACATACATACATACATACATACATACATACATACACAAATTATTACACACACGTTCTCCCCCCATTTCTCTCTTGTAATTAAAAGTATGTTGACTGATATATTGTTTCCCTCTTTAGAAATTAGAAATAGTAATACTAATTTATATCTTAAACATTAATTAAAAATAGTAATATTTAAAAAGATAATGGCTATATCGAATTGTGATAGGATTTCTTCACCATCCATAGTATGATGTACCTATATAGAGTTTACACCTCATTCCCATTCAGACCCACCTGTATTCCTTGGGCATGACACTGCTCTATGCCATCGACTACAACACTCAGAGTCGAGACCCCAAAGCCAAAGTCAGTGAGGAATTTTCTCACCTGTTGTCCGTTTTAACCTGTGATGACAGCCAGCAAAGACCTGGTCTAGACCCTGTGATAAGCCTGTGTGATCGAGCCTTGGATGGGCAATTGTCACAAGTAATCTGCTTGAACATCATTGGAACCCAAGGGGATGAACTTGACCTACCCAAGGGTAAGGACAATAACCTTTTGAATGTACTGAGCCTTGTATGATTTTTCTCGTAAATAGTATTACTTATTATTACTACTACTGCTACTTCTACTACTTCTACTACTATCACTGCTGAATACTACTACACCACTATAATGATAATAATTGTAGTAATAGTAGTAGCAGTGGTAGTAGTAGCAGTAGTAGTAGTAGTAGTAGTAGTAGTTGTAGCAGTAGCAGTAGTAGCAGTAGTAGTAGAGTTGTAGTAGTAGTACAGGAAGAAGGAGAAGAAGAAAATGTAGATGAGAACTAAGACTGAGTCACATGAAATAGCCTTTATTTATTTCTATCCATAGAAGACCTCACAGATAACTCAGGTATATTTACCGTCACTGGTGAATTGAATGCCTATTTGGAATCACAGTCTGGACTCGTGAGGAAACAGTCGTGTGATAGCTCTCTTGGTGGTGAGATGAAATTCCCTTTTGTTTTTTAGTATCGGAGGAAAAAGATAGGTTTGATGTTTCACAACTGATTTTGAATCTTGAAGTTTATAAACATTTCTATACAACCAGTATATGTACTGTATATTCTTAAATTTCAGAGTACGACATAAAGATAGTTCTAGTCAATAATGTTTTTTAATAAAGACCAGTGGAGTTAGAAAAATGACATTTTGAGCCTTAGCCTTATGACATACTGGCTTCCTTCTTCTCTTTGTAAGAACATCTCTAGCTTTGGCCCTTTAAAACAAATACATTTTTATTTATCCCTTTTCCTTTTTGTCTTTGTGCAGATGATTCAGAGCCTCTTAAAGCCCCATCTAAAAAAGAAGTACACGCTGAGAAAGATCACAATGACAATAATATTCCCAAAGAAAAGACACGGCAACCAAAGAGCAAGAAGAGTTCCAAATTGAGGATAATCAAAGATGTCTTGAAAGAGGCCAATTTGGATGAAGAAGAAATCATGTCTTTAAATGAAGGACAAGCCCTCACAACTCCCAGGCAGTCAAAGAGACAGGTCGGCGTTTCCATAGTCTTGCTTTATTTAATGCTGTTTTTTGTGTAAAGTACACGTCTTGTTCAATTGCTCTCAAGAATCATTCTTACCCAGCCATTGCTATTTGTAATTTGATAATTTTTGTTCACTCAGAACAGCTTGGCTTTTTTATATAGATGTGGACTGGTGTTTATTTAGAGATGAACATGAAAAGAATTAGTTAAGAATTGTATGCTTTGTATGCATGAATGATGAATTCTTGTGACCAGATGAGAGCATTGTCTGTGGCAAGTCTTATCTTTTCAAACTTTTATTGAAGAAAACAATATTAATTGCAAATTCTATATATTTATTTCCAAAGGGAATCATGTTGACAGACATGCTACAATCTCTGGGCAGATTTCTCACAGAGTCAGAGTTATGGGCCTTGTGCAGAGAAAGTGTGCTTTGCCTGAAGAGAAAGAAAAAACATTTACGTGAGTTTTTCAGCTTCTGATTTTTTAATCAAAATGATTTGCAAAATTTTGTTGAGAATATCATAAACTATAGATGATGCAATTAAGTTAATATTGAAAAATTAAAATAGTGTACATTATCTTAAAATGAAAATATATTAAGGTGTTTTATCAAATTTAAAGTTAAAGATTAAATGTACATTGTGATCTTACTGGATAAAGCGTTCATTTTGTCGTTTAAAAAAAACACCCAAAAAAAGCGTTCATTTCGTCAAAGTTTACTGTAAAGTTAAAAAAGGTTGGCATGATTTAACCATATTCTGAATGGAGTGGATCCAATCATTTGGACATCTAGACTCAAATTATTTTATGTGGTTTTCTTAGCTATACCAAAAAATATATTTATAGCACTAGAAGTAAACAAAATAATCCTGCCTCTTTGTGTAGCTGCCTATGTGTCTCTGGATACTGTGATGGTGTGTGACACAGGCATGATTACCTTCAAAGCCATTCCAGAGGACAAACCCCTGGAGGTTGTGTACATGGCACCAGAACTGCAACAAAGAGGAGTGCTTAATGAGAAGGTATTTTTTGTCAGCAATCAAGATCTCTCAGAACTGATCCGAGTGTATGAAAATTCTTGATATGAGATAACGTTAATTCTTCTATTGCTGCATTAATTGGAATCAGCTTTCATTGTTTGCCGTAAAATCCTCCAACTTTTGTCCAGAGAGGAAATCTTATTCTATGAATTTAACTTCAGGGATTTTCCATGCTTTTTGTCCTAGGCCAAAACCCTTTGGACACATGAACCAAACATGGAAAAATGGAAAATGGAAAAAAAAAGAAGAAAAAAAAGAGAATTCAATGGCTGGTGACTATTTTGAAATCAGACAATTTTCATTAAAATCTTAAAATTTTCTCAACCAAAAATGATTTTGCAATTTTCAGACTAAAAATGCTTACTATACTAATACTAATAGTTTCAGGTGCTGGGTTCTTGTTTTGGTAGAATTCTATTAAAAATTATTTTGCCTTTCCCAGACTTGTCTCTATGGCCTTGGCATAACTTTAAAAAGTGCTGCTGGAATAGACATAGCATCCCCAAATATGTCTATACCTGATGGAGAGGCTCTTGAAATTCTTGTCCAATCCTTTCTCCAAGCAAAGCCGGATCGTAGACCTGCGTTGGAAATGGCATTGGATGTAAGGACCTCATTCAGAATAAATCTATTTTCACTGCTTTATGGATCTTTTGCGCTGATAAAAAAAGGAATTTTAATTTTTAAAGTGATAATATTGTTCAGAAATATTGTTTGCATTCATGAGTGTGTACATGCATGCATATTGACTTCCCATTCGATTTAGTACATAACACTTTTGGCTCTGCCTTTCAATCTATGATTTTTTTAAATAAAACTTTTGAATCCCAAGTGATGCATTGGAAGTTTGTTTTCCTTTAAAACTAGTGTAAACCCAGTTCTACGAACGGAGGAAAATCCCGTTCCAATCTGAATCATTCGCTCCGCCCAAAAAATTTTTTGGTTTGTTAGTTATGCGAGTGGTATTTGTTGCCGAGACTGACCAATCGCAACGAATTGATACTCTAAAAGAACGCAATAATGACGATAATAATTAAGAAAATTGTATAATCAATAATCATAAAGCTATTGATGATATCCAAACAAAAACAAAAAAAATCTGACCTGGCTGAGGATCCAACGTACGACCTCCAGATGGCTCGTGTCTAGTGGTCAAGAGACTGACGTGCTACCTACTGCGCTAGCGAGGCAACCGACAACTCATGCTTTTTAATGTTCTATTCTTTTCGCATTGAGTCCCACTAATCCAGTTTTGAATAATCGTCTTGTCATACCTGAAGTCGCCCCAGACTCATGCACTAGACTAAGACAATACTGTCAACATCAGTTCACCTCTACATAAAACAAAAAATAATATAAAAAGCCACAGGCCCCCCACAATAAGAAACGGTAATCCGAATTGAAACAACAACAGGTCATCTGCTGATCAATAGACTTGGCCTCTAGGGCTAGCCGACCTAGAACAAGCACGACAATGGGCCCAACTATTGTCTGCAGAAAATTACAGCCTTTTTTCCCTGCCAGATACTAATTGTAAACATTTCTTAGGTAATGAAATATTTGTCCTCACAAATTTTCAAAGATTCGGGCGCAATAAATAATCCATAGTTATTGAAAGATTTTGAAACACCCTCTATCTGCAGATCACTTTGTTCATAAGACGGTGTAAAAAAATAGTTCATACTTTAATGTACAAATTTTGATGGGTCACTCTTCTTTGTATATTCAAATCATTCAAGATATAAGAAATATATTTTTCAACTTTTGATAGTCAATTAATCAATTTAATATAAATTGCCTAAATTATAAGAACAGAACCGATCATTGTGCATTTGAGGGAAATGTACCATTTTAGAAAAAAAGTAGATTTGCTCTAAATCCTCATTGGACCAATGGCCCCCACTAACGGGGGCTGAACATCCAGTATGAGTCTCCTTATGGAAAGCCCTCCTTGGTATCAATAAATAATTAGGATGCTTTGTGATTATTAAGTTCATGTTTAGTACTGTGTTTCCTGGATAATTTGTTGTAAACTATAACTTTCTTAGATTTCTGTCACACAATTTTAATCCTTGTATTTTAGATGTGTGAAGAATATCAAAAATCCAGTGAAGGAAAGTCCAAGGATGTCTGCTTAGGTGTTTACAAGGAGGCTTTGAGCAAAGCGGTAATCTTTTTTTCTTCTTATCAAGCAGAGAGTAAAGATAAAAGGGCACAATGTAAAATTAATCAAGGCAAAATAAAAGAAAAGAAAAAAGAGAGTAATTTTAAAGAAACAAAGATGAACAGAAAAGAGGCAGAAAAGGGGAGGCAATAAGAGGTAGAGATGTAAAGGAATCAAATAATTCAAAATGTAAAAATGGTTGGTCATCAATTTGTTTTGTTTATTGTTATCATTTTTCCAATACAGATAACTGAAAATGGTCTCCCTTATTTATTCTTGTTCTAACTGCCAGCAGTTGATTCATGGTTGCATTTTTTTCTTTTCAAAAGGTTTGGGGATGATAGGAGTGATGGTAGTATATTTGCTTATGACCATGTCTCAAATATAAAGAAATGTATTGGTTCCTAGAAATACCATTTCATCTCCTCTAAATGTGCCTTCTAAATATTCCCTGGACATTATTTTTCAGGCATTGAATAAGTCAGTTGCTTCCCCGGCATTATCTACTAGTGAGATGTCTGAGGACTTCACCCGGACAAAGGTGACTTGATCATAAATCTATTTTAGCTTCAAAATGTCAAGGAAAAGAAAGAGAAAGATAAATATCATATTTTTACATTTCATTTCTAGTTGACAATGAAAAGGTGACTAATATACGGAAGCCTCTGAAATCTATTCTTTATGCATCATTTCAAAACTTTTTGTGGTTTTTTTCCCAAAATGATTTTCATTTTTTAGTTTATCACTGAAGAGAATTAAGCTTACACTACTTGAAGTGTGATTATGCATACTATGTGCTGCTTTCTTTTAATATTTATGTAAATTGAATATTTGCAAGCAGTTTAGCAGTTTATTGACTCTTTCATAGGATTCGTCCAAGTTTGACTCATCAGAGCAAGACCAGACGCAGACATCCTCAGACAATACGCAATCTATCTTTCAAGGAGATATCACTGAGGGGGAAGACAACATTGAAGATATACCTTATGACAATGAAGATAAAACAATTATCAATAACTCAACAGCATTTAAACCAGTGAATGCTAGTGGTATATTGTCATCTTCTGCATTTAAACCCTTGCCAACCAAACCCAGAAAAGTCAAAGATGAATACAGAGTTCCTAGTGCTTTCTCCTCCCCAGCCACTCACTTCAAACCAATTGTTTTACATGAATCTCAAACTGCCAATGCACAGCAACATGACAGGAGTGGCAAGCAGGATGTTGATGTAGTGACAAAACTTCGGGAGATAAAACAAAATCTCTTGAAACACAAAAATACAGCAACAACAGACGCAAGCTCAATAGGTGCAAGCAATGCTGCTCTTATGAAGAAGAAAGAAAACCAACCAAGTGCAAACAGTTCCTCCAGTTTGAGTTCATACATGAAGGACCTTCAATCGCATGGAGACATTCCTGATACAGAAACACTTGCATCCGCAATTGCAAAATATCTGAAAAACGAATTTGCAGATTCTCCTCACTTACTGAAAGCAGGGGACAAAACCCAATCTAATTCACAGCCCCAAAATAATTCCTCGGGATCATATCATGCAAATTCATCTTCAAATAATTCAAACAACCTGATACAAGGAAACCAATCTCACTCTGCTTCCTATGATAATCAAAGTATTGATAGGAATATTCACTCAACAAATTCACAACAAAACCTCCCTGGGAACTATGTAACAAACCAGCCACATCTTGTATTTGACCCTACCAACCAAAGACAGTCCACTATTACAACAAATACCTTTCCTGGAATGCACCAGGCTAACAATGGTTTCAATCCTGCTCTTTCCCCTATGCAGCAGGCCCCTTACTCTGGAATATCTACTCAAAACATTCCCCCATTTCATCTCACTCTGGTACAGGACCCTGTGAGTGGATTTATGCAAATGGTTCCTGTTCCTTACATTCAAGTACGCAATCAGCAATCTGTCAGTGCATCCTCTCAAATCATGAATGTCAATACAACCCTACCCAACAATTTAACATCCTCAGGGGCTCTTCTTTACAATGGAGAAAGAGTAGGAGCTTACCCAAGCCCAGTGGTTTATCCTCATCATTACAGTACTTCTACTTCTGCTCATCAAAACAAAACTCATCTTGCAAATGAACCAGAAAAGAATGTGATAGAAAATCAACGTGTACAAAACATTGCCTCGGGTGATTCAGGAGATAAAGCTCAACAGGGAGAAAACAAACAATTAGCAAATCTCACACAGCCAGCTGATGTCAACTTCAGTTCTTGGTCATCTTCCCCATCTCCGTCAAAAGATTCCGGGATTTGTTTGACTCAGCAGCCGCCAATGCTGCCGGTCAAGAGGGATTTTCATGTGGACAGATTCATGGGATCAGAGAGTTCTGATAGGAGAAAAATTCAGTCTCATGTCTTACAAATTATCCGCGAGGAGTTTGGTGATGAGGGTTTACTTGACGGTGGTATGGAGCCTATTGCAATTGGTAAGTAATGTGTCTTTTCCTACTGACTATGTACATAAAGAAAATGACCTCACTCGTCTCTCAAGGCTCCCCCCGCCCCTCCTCAACCTCCTATAACCAGGTCCTATATAATAAACAATCCTCAATAAACCTTAAAGAATATATCTCAGCAATCTTTTGCAAAGCAATTTTTAAGTCATCTTTTGGTTTGGGCTGGTGATGGGAAATGATGATATATAGAGAATATGACAAACACAAAGAAAATAGAATGAATGGACAGTTTGTTAACCCTTTCACTGCGAGGTCTGATTCATACCCAACTGAATTATATGAAAATTCTTTAAAATGTACGTGTTCTTATATCAGATAAATCAGATTTCAGTAAACAGACATATACCAAAAGCCTGATCTGATTTATCTGGTATAGGAACTGGCAAATCTTGAACATTTTTGTGTCTCTAGCTGTGAAAAGGGTTAAATCAAAAGCTTCTGTCTGACACTTGTTATAAAATCAATTTATCATTTTCAAATCTTGGTGTCTGTTTCAGCTGAATATATTGTCTCCTTGATGTCACTGAAATGGGAAACCTTTTGTAATGCTGTAAAGGAAAAACTTCAAAATCTTCAATGGACACAAGAGGTTTTAATTATTTTATTTGAGACACTCAGAGGAAATATGAATTCAAGGTAAGACAAATATCTATTGTACGTTTGTTCTTTGAAAACTTCTCTCTTATTGTTGCATACTTCACTCATTGCAGGATCGTCAGATGTATTTGTTTGACTAAAGTTTTTTTTTAACATCTGATAACGCTGATGTTAGGCTTATTCATTTTCTGTGCTCGACATGAATCTGAATAGTTTTAGATCTGAATTTTTCTGATCTTGTGTGTAAGTCTCCGACACTCTTAGTTAATATTGTAAACAAATGTGGCATCATACGGAATAAGAATTTGACATTTTTTTAAGTTGTTGAATCAGTAATAGTAATGGAAGATTGATTAAATATTTCTATGTTTGTATTTGTATACACATCTAAAATCACGTTATTCTTAGGGAACCTAGTATAAGAAGTGTTGAAGTTGTAAGAGTTGTATTCGTTGTCTGCTGCTAATATTTCTTTTTCTCTCCAAACTAACCGATTTTTATCAATCAAAATGTTGAAACTTCAGTGTATTCAAAGTTCACTATATGAATTGCACATGACAAGCATTAAACTTTCAGTGAAAAACAATTATCTATTTGTATGATAAAAGCGATCGTCTATGGGATTTTTAAAAGACAGTCAAAATGATGCACTTTAGCTGCGTGCCTTCATTGACTTTAGCTTACATAACACTTTTCAGAACATAATATTTATTAACCAAATATTTATTATACATTAATGATAAAAGGGCAAGATTGAACATTGCTATTAAGCTGTTATTGAGGATTTCTTTATCAAGTGATCTAAATTTTTTTGCAGCTTTTTCATTTGTGATGTATTGAAAAATATCAGTGTTTCTTCTAAAATATAGCTTTCAATATTTATATTTTTGTTTCCTTTAATCCCACAGACAAAATAAATTTTCCCCCTCTCCAAGAACCTTGTCATCTTCCAAAAAGGTGTTTAACAGTCAGCCAGACGCAGGTCTTGATTTAGACAAGTCTGATGACAAAGCAAATCATAAATTCAGCTCTTCATTTAACAATGCTCCAAGTACGAATATTTTGCATGAGAAAACTACCTCAAATTTTCCATTGACATCAAGTGAAAGTGTCCGTCCAAAGTCAGAATTAGCTGGGGCTCGTCTGATGTCAAGCGAAGACTCGACAGACTCTGAAAACATTGAAAAACGAAGACGTTTCAGAAAGCGTTTTGAACTCGATAAAAAGAAAAGTACCTCATTGCACAATGTTTCACATATAGCAAACTCTTCTCTTCCTTCAACTACAATTGGAAATGAAGCTATGCCCTCTATAAATGGAATGCAATCAATGAACCGAAATCCAAGTGTTTATTCAAAGGACTACTGTTCCTCATCTGTCAATCATCATAATCAAACTATCGACTCTTCTCATTTGAATGCAACTCACCCCCTACACAATCAAAGAACAAGTTCAAAATTATCTGCATCCCACTATGGCTCATCACAAAATCTCTCATATACTTCTACACAAGGAGCTTTACCTTCCTCTTCGACTAATCTTGCCGTGGGCCAAGTGCCTTTAATACAGTCATCAAATGTTCACACTCAAAAGTCCAAGCGGAATTCATCAATACCAAGTTTTCAAAATTCCAAATCGTTTCAGCTTCTTCCATCAAAATCTCATTTTCATGATGGTACAGATTCCAGTTCCTCTAGTTCACCAAGGGAATACAATCGAAAGTCTTCCCAACAACCCAGAGGTCTATCTCCTCATCGTACAAATGTCAGAGACAGACCTTCTTCTACATTCTCAAATTTCAGCATAAACAAATCTATGCAAAATGCAGGATCCAAAGCTAATGTACCTTTAGCTGCAGATCATAAAATTCAAGGATCATTTTCTCAAGATAGAAAAGAAAATTCCTTGAGAAATGATAGATTGTTAAATTACAACCAGAACACTTTGCCTTACAGGGAATATGAAGGCAATGCAGGAAATCACTCCGACTCTGATTACGATGTATCTGCAGAGATGAGGAGGCTGTCTGCAAAAAAACCAGAGCTATTTGAAAGAAGGACTCCTGTTATAACTACACCTGTTGAAAAAGTATCTAATAACCAAGTTCATGAACTTCATCAACATTCATCCTCAAGATTGAGTGTTGAAAACAATCATTCAGAAACTCCAATCTTGAGTGGCGCCATTCAAGACATAAGATCTAGTAACAAACAACCTACAAATACCAAAGCTAGTTCAGGAATTGTTAGCCAGTTGTTCTCTGATACTCAGGAGAAAAGAAATAACAATAGAACAGGCCATTCATATGCAAGATCCTTATCTGCCATATATCCGAGTCATACTGCCAAATCAGGTGTCAAAGTGATGGACAAAAGTTTTGATGGAAAGCTTCCCTCTGGTGCTGACGATTCTGATGACCTTCCAGACATCAACAGTGCTTTACTACCGTACACGAAGAAAGGGCAGGTGGTGTACCATTCAGCTACGATTCAACTCAGCTTGACATCTGAAGTGGACACTTTCATACACTCAATTGTAAGTATCCAATTAGGCACAGTAGAATGTTATTAAACCAAAATATATGGGACAAGAGAAATCATTTTTGTTCCACCCAAATTATTATTGGTTTACCATTAGCATAAAAGCAAATATTGTTTTAGCACTATATTTTTTGTATTTATGCATGTTTTACTGTTTTATGAAACATTGTTGTAACATAATCTAAATTTCTCTTGAGAGGTATTTACAATAATTGATCAATACTGATAATAGTTTTGTGTCGGAGCAAATATAATCATAACTAATAATTTCAAAATGACAGTAAGATGGGGAGCAAGCAATGGGTGCCGTAGCTGGGTCCCGGGTCAATTTTTCTGTTTTTGTGTTTCTCCATTTTTCTGCTTTCCTTGGCTTTGTCTCGTTTCTGCACAGCATACTATCTCAAGTTTGTCTCATTAATTTCATGTTTAATGCTTTAATCACATCTTTTTTCTAATTTTATTTTTTAAGGATGAAGAGAATAAGTCTCATATTGAAAGCAAATTAGCAAGCGTTACTCAAGAAATCAACATACAATGGAAACAAAGAAAGAAGAGTCAAAAGTTTTATAAAAGACTCGCTGAGCAGAATATGTCTTCCAAAAACTCCAAGAGTAAGTAAAATTTAAAGTAGTATTGCCTTCTAAAAATATCTTTTTGTTGGATTCTTCAAGTGTTTCCCAATAAATGAAAAGTCTTAAAAGTTGTGTAACTCATGGTATGATGATCTCTGAAACCTCGTTGCAAACTACAGGCACTAAAAACGATTAAAACTGTTTCTAAAACTTTCAAGCAACGAAATTTTGTCACAGTCCTATTTTGGTAGGTTATTTATCTTTTATAACGGAACCAGATTTTCTCTAAAAATATCATTAAAATTTTTGATTTATCATCACTTTTGAGAATGATGCACCTATGTGGCAACAACTTCTCATTGAAATTTAATGAGATTTTGGTAACACAGAGGCAAAAGAAAATTTTGTATGACTAACTCAAAGGAATAAGGTAAAAAAATGTCTTGTTTCTAAACACCTTCAAAGAATCAGGACAGTGGGAAGATCCCCTGCTTGCTTTTGTCTTAATCCAAAGTTTCTCTCTTGGCTATGTGATTGGTTATGTTTCACTGCAAGTGTGTGCTGTATGTCCTATGGTTATGTTTCACTGCAAGTGTGTGCTGTATGTCCTAT
>JAUEKZ010197871.1:0-11579 GCA_031471865.1 Melibe leonina | reverse complement strand
ATAGTATAGTATAGTATAGTATAGTATAGTATAGTATAGTATAGTATAGTATAGTATAGTATAGTATAGTACAGTATTGTATATGATATCTCCCAAATATATGCCAAATATAACTGAACACAAGTGCCACAAGGGAAATCTCTGGATCAAGACTTAAAAGCAAGCAGGGGATCAGACCTTTTTAATGAGAATCTCATATGTTGTAATTCACTTGTAACCCATCTAGAAAAACGGTAATTTGTCAAATTCCTGAACATCATCAAAGCCAATTAAAGGAATCCAAGGGACTTACTTACCTGAGAGACACTCCTTTGCTATTGGTTTCTTGATTCAAATCCTCATATTCTAACTTCTCTCTAATTTTCCTCTGAAAAGGAAACAAAAAAATTTAACTTTCACACTCTAAACAAATTTAAGTATGAAGTAAAATCAAAGCAAACAATGATAATATTTTTGTCTGAAATATATAAATTAATGAAGATGTGCTGAAGTTTAACTTGATTTTATCAATAACAGTCAGTCTTTTCATTCCTCAGCCTAAAAATTGGAGCAATTATCATACAACAACAACAAAAAATATTAATTATAAAAAAAATTATATTAATAAAATTAAAAAAAAAACCCAAAAAACAAAAACAAATCTATTCATCAGCTATTCATCTCACTCCTTTCTACTAAGTCATCGCATAACTAGTAAATTCTCTAAAAAGCATTACGAGCTAAGAGAAGCGGTGGTTTTTCCACAGTGCAGACACTAAGGGGAGAAACTGCCCCATAAGTGCAGGTTTTTTTTTGCGGTTCTCACTCGCAGTTTGAGCTGGTATCACTACATCAAACTTAAAACTGAGTGGTATATGTAGCAATAATAATAATAATTGAAAGGAGAGGAAGGGAGTCGCTTGGCCAGAGGGTATGTGTCTTGTTTTGTCCTTGTCCTCTAACTTTAACACTGGCATGTCAACCACTCTCCCTGCTTTTTTACCATTGATACCTGTAGGCTGGCTGTGTGTACCTTTTTTCTATGAGGATCCCCAGAGGATGATGAGGGAGGGCAGGAGGAGGATGGAGTGGACAGAGAGTGAGGAGGGGCTGAGGCAGAGACAGAGACGCCGTTCAGGCCGCACGCTGCCGACCCGTTCAGCTTCTTCTTCTTTCCGCCACCTTCGCTGGAATCTTTAGAGGATTTCGAAGATGCAGCCGTAGACGTAGACTCGGGCCCAATCCCATCCCCATCTTCTGTTTGGCAGGCTCTCAGGACCAGAGTTGAGTGCTGATTGAAATGCTTTATCATAGCCTGGTTGGCGGAATTATTGCTGGAACGACGGTCTTCCCCCACGCCTCGGTATTCCTGCGACAACACGACAATACCCAAATCAAACAATGAAATTAACAGAAGAATGTTTACAAGTACAAAAATGTGACTTTAAAAATGAAACAAAAATTGGATAGGTTAGTATGCTAAATAAAGATTTTAAAAACCTCCATCATAATTTCGACTTCTTTGCCCTTACCGTTTATTGAAATTTCATAACTAATTTATTGTTTGTCAAGTACATTGAATTCCAAAGAAGGAAGATGGGATAGAAATATGCATTTTATAATTGTTTTCTTTACCTGATCTGAAAATTTTTTTCTTTTACTTCTAGCGGTTGGGGAGAAAAGTTAGTGATAATTTCAGTCTTTTAAAAAGGAAGGCTTCCTGATACAAGCAAAATAGGTTTATTCAAGAGAAAATGGTAAAAGAAACAAACAAAGCAATATATCTAGGAGCAATAATAGACAATAAACTGCAATGGAAAGAACAAAGCAATGAGGAGTTTAAAAAGGCAAAGACCATTCTTGATTTACTAAAACGTAACACATCCAATGGTCAAAAATATATCAAAGAAAAAATCCTATGAAACATTTGTAAAACCAATACTTGATTATCGTTGCTGAGTTTGGGACCCACACCGTAAAATTCAAAGAGAAAAAATTTATAAAGTGCAAAAAATTGCTGCTTGATATGTAACTAAAAAACAACTTCTTTATTACAGGTTCGACAAAAACAAATTTGAAGAACTTAGTATCGTTACTGCTCCAAAAGAAGAGAGCAAGAATGTGATGGTATTGACAATTTACAAAATCATTTCTGTAGTGTCTGAAAGTTGGTTGTTCTTCTAACAAAAGCAGTGAGATAAGATAAAAATTCATTAAATCAGTTTGATTACCTCATTAGCAGCATTGTCTTTGTGAACAGTCAAATCTACCAGAGGATTGTTGACGCTTTTGGTGATTTCGTCTTTCATCACTGCAAAACACAAGTTTTTGAGTTTATTTTTTTGTGGATAAATTTCTTTCAAGAAACATACAATAAATTCTAACAAAGGTAAAAAGGAAGAAAAATAATTAATTGAAGGCAAAGATAAAGGGACCAATATCTTAAATTATTACAATCGTAAATCTATCTGGGTTCACAGAGCTGTTCAATAAACCAACTCTGAATAAACAGGGTTAATGATAAATGACTTAAACTGATGTCTACTAAAGTACATTCATCATCATCATTTTCCCCATTCTAATAGATCACTGGTCCCAAACCCGATGTCCAATCCTGGTTGTCTGCATTAATTTTCATGTAAAGCCTGCTTCTTAAGATAAGATAAACTTTATTAATCCTAAAATTTTGAAATTACATTGCGTAGTGTTACCAGTTCTCATAGCTTCCATTTATACATATACCATTCATCCATCAGCACAGACAAATCACACACACTAAAAAAAGTGATCATTTGTCTTCCATAAGAATTACATGGACAATATTGGTACATAACTGTTAATTTTCTTTTCTCATGGATCCTAAGTAAAAATTTCTGTCCCTGCGAGGACAAGGAACAAATGTGAAACTGTAACAAATACACGGAAAAGGAATTAATAACATTTCGCTTACTTTCTTCATCATTCTTGGCACATTCTGTAAAAATGTCTTTCGGGGTGAAAGCATATCGATCTCTGTGGAAATAGTGAGACTGGAAAAACCTGGTCCAAAATTCCTTCTCACTCACTGTGTGAGGGACGCATTCAGCATGTTTTTTCTTCACTGTGGATAGAAAATGTGAGTAAACCTTGGAGACATATCTATTGATGGGACAGAGAAACTCAAACCAACAGTATGTTACAGATAGATTTGGTTTATGAAAAAAAGTTCCCTGAAGTTTCTTCTTATATTTAGATTGTAATTTGCAGGTAAAAACTATTGTCATATTTGTTTGTTGTGCACAGCCCTACTTACTTTTAGACACATAAAATATATCTGTTATGTATAATAGTATTATTCTTGTTTAATCAAAATGGTATCGCAAATTAAATAGATAGAGAGAAGAATTAATCCAAGCAAAAAAAAAAAAGGGACATAATGACGGAAAGATAAGAAATTATCTTGTGAACTTTTAAATTAAGTCAATATGGGGGATAAAATAATATTTTTTGAGATATACATCTCTTATGTCAAAAAGTCTTGTCACAACATAAAACAGTTTTATATCAGTACATATCAATACATTAGGTCAAAACGAAACAAAACCAAAAAAAACTCCTACCCATAGGATAAGTACGGAATATTGAAAGCATGATGTCTGAGGTCAAGTTGTATTTGAGACCATTGGCACCATCTGTTTCAGGTTTCACATCAGACTGCAAACAAACAATTAATCAAATCAAAGTGTTGTGCACTGCTATTTACAAAAAAAAACAACCAAACCACAACCCCCTAATATACAAAAATTGGAATGGCAACAGCATATTGTATAAACATTTTTTTTAATGAAAATGCAATTTGAAATAAAAATCGTTACGATGTTTCATTAAGCTAGTGTTATCTATTTCAAAAGATCAAGAGTGGATCTGAACTATAAAAAATAGCTTTTAAGCAAAGAACACTGAACCAGTAAAATCAGTCTTTTTTAAGAGTAATAAAACAAAGGAAAATTGAACCAGATTAAAGATAAACATGATAGATAAAAATAAGACTTTGAAATAAAAACCCCTACAAATTTAAACCATTTAAGTCTTTACTCTACTCACCAAAAATGCTGGAGATACACCGACATTTTGAACTATTGGCTTCGTTGATGAAGACAGCATCTATATGATCACGTAACATAAAACAAGAAGACATTATAAGCCATTTGTACAAAAACTAAAACAATCGAGACATATTAAGGTTGTCAGTCGTGATAGTTTCAATTGATTGTATTTGTAATCTCCCATGTTGAAAACCATTTTTGTGTAACAGTAACAGGCTTTGCTAAGAAATTTGTAGATTTTGCCCAATGCAATTCTGCTTGAATTTGATAGTCCCTGTCTAGTGTAATCTCCAATGTTCGATATTATTTCTCTTTTTTTAATATCATTATTATGGGGAAAGTGCAAAGACTGTTTGGCCCTGTGTAAGTATATTGTGAGAGGGTGAGTTATTTGATTGAGCAAGTCCTCTGTTTATCATTATGTGGCAGCAAGTTTACTTGTCAAGAGGCACGACCTAGACCTAATATAAGTAAAAATGGGCCTTCAAAGGGTAACAACCAATCAACTAACCAAAGTAGGTCACGTTAAAAAAATCAAGTTATTTGACTAAAGACAAAGTTGCCTCTCACATGTGACCTTGAGCTCCAGAATTCTTCGGGAGTCAGGACTCCGCTGACTACCAGGTCTTTGTACAATTGAAATGCCTCGGGGTCCTGCTGTAAGACCCTGAATAGACAAAAAATAAATGATTGGAAAAATGACCCAAAAAAAAAAGAAGCAAAGTATAGTCAGTGCGGAGGCGCGGTGGCCTAACTGGTAGTGACGCAGCACAGAACCCGGGGGCTCCAGGTTCGACTCCTACCAGAGGCACTTCGGTTTTTCCTTGGGCAAGAAAATTTACTCCAATTGCCTCACCCCAACCAGGTGTAAAATGGGTACCAATCCATAATTTGGGTTGGGGAAAGTAATCTGCCATAGACCAGCGTCCTATCCAGAGCATGGCAACCATTGTCATCTGTCCGCTTCACGCTACAAAAACCGGCATAAGCTCCGGGTCCATGGGCCATAAGGCTCTAAAGGACTTACTTACTTTTACTAGTCGGTGCACTGTTACTGGTTGAGATATTTGAGTGAGCCCTCCATTTATTTCTGTGTGGCATCGTATTAACTTGTCCAGAGAGCTCTGCTTTTGATATGACATAAATTGTGTTAAAAAGGATGTTATACTGGCAACAACCAACGAGCCAAGACCCCAAAAAAGCCTCTGTGAAAACACTGATGGTCAGTCAATTTTTAACACTTTCACAGCAGGGCCTGATGCAAACTTAACAGAATATATGCAAAATCTTCCAAATTTATGTGTTCATCTACCAGATGAATCAGATTTCAGTGTCTGACATATGCCAAAAGCCTGAATTATGTAACAGTACCTATTTTTCTCTTCCAGTTCTGAGCTTATTTTGCGTTTGAACTTTGGAAGAAGCTGCTGAAGAAGTTCTTTCACTGCCTCTCTGTCTTGCAATTGGGCATCTCGACCGTGTTGGTTGGTAAACAAGAATGTGTTTGCACTGGTGTCATTCATAATCACCTGAAGCTGTACCTTCTCCTTTTTTTCTGCAGATATTTTCTGAGCTGGGAGCAAAATAAAAAAAAAATGGCTACATTATTGTGTCTCTAAAATTCAAATAATGCACACAAATATGTATCGCATACTAAGAGAATATAGAGGGATAGAAGACATTAAAATGTATGTAAGACCGTCCATATATCTACTCTAAACAGGTGACATCCAGAACTAAAATTTGGAAGTTGTCTGCAACAAATTAAAATATGATTCATGCCTTTTCCAGGCATTATAAAGCTATAAATGGGAGATAAATTTGATATCATATTGATTGTGCACAACTTGCTGATTCATAAGATAGGAATTATGAATAATCTACTCACCTTTTATGTCTGCATACAAGTAGCTTATATTGAACACATCTTTAGTCTCCAGCATCCATCCCATCCTCTCTCCCATCATGTACAATGTCCCATCTGATTTCTTATTTCGAACATTTTTTATCACTAACAAAACTTCCTCTGATGACTTAGACATGATGTTGTTCCTCCCTTTATTATTCTTTTCTTTATACTAAATATCAAAGACGTTCATCTCTTCCCATCAGTTTTGTTTACTTGTAATCATGGGTAAAAAATGTTCCAAACTGAGATCTTGCGAGCTAGATTCCGTTCATAAAAAATTCACTGGACGCCATATAACGATATTAGATAGTTTCATTTGATTCGATCGAATTCATTCAATTTGAGAAGCAGTGGCATTTGTTTCGAAATATTTAACTGCATCCAAAAGAATACAGGGTTATGTAGACCTAGATACCACAGGAGAAATGCTTGCTCTGACTTTCTTTCGTTTTAGGAGTTGTAAATTCTTCACTTCAAAAACAAAAGAGGGGTGTCGAATGACTTGAACTGTTTCGCAAATTTCCTTTATAATTTCCTAATTTCTGTCATTTCTTCTACGGTAATTATCATGTGATTTTTTTCTCCCGAATCCAATTTCACTTCTTTTTATGGTAATCATATGCATCATTCAACAAATCAGGCCTGGCCATCTATATAAGAAAGAGCTTTACAAGTTTTACTCAACGTATGATTTCACTGTTTATCACAGTAAGAAAATGGTCTAGTCTACCTAGATAGACCATAGCAATAGAGCAATCATAATAACAAACTTAGACTGTCTAGATAATCGATACGCTATTATTGATTGGCCTGCAACAATAACAACAACAAGAAAAACAACAACAACATCTACTACAAAAACAATAATAAACAAATTCCAGCGTCAAATCGGGATGTCATTTTATCAAAGTAATTGTGATCCATAGATACATTGACATTACGAAAAGATATGTGTTGCTATACTTAACATATTGGGCCGTGACTTGTGATCTTTTGAAACAACTGATCTTGAAGAAAGTATAGGCACGATAGAGCGATGATGAAAATAATAAGAATAACCAGTTATCATTTGAAACAAAACTGCTGTTGACGTTGCTATAGTACACAGACAAGCTCCTTCCATTTAACTCTATCCTGGGCCATCTTTCCTAACTCTTTCCAATTGAGTTTCATCCCTTCCATGTCCCTTTCCACATACCTCCGCTATGTCTCCCGTGGTCTACCCCTGCCTCGCGTTCCCCGTTGGCTCCAGCTCAGCAACTGCCTTGTGCTGTTACCAGGGGCCTTTCTTAGAGTGTGCCCCATCCATCGCCATCTTCAGAGTCCTATTTCAATCTCTAGATATAGAAATTAATAATAATGATAATGATAATAACAACAACAACAATAATAATAATAATAATGATAATGATAATAATGATGATAATGATAATAATGATTATATAGGCCTACCGGTACCAATTAATAATTAAAAAAATTATTATAAGATAATAATAATTATTGTAAGAATAGTAATAATACTAATAATGATAATAATATAATAATGATAATGATAGACTAATAATAATTTACTTTTATACTTGACGTTGGGTTGTTTCGTATCTCAGTCTCAGTCGTCTGGCTGGGACGCCTCGCCAGCTAATCCTGATTTAGATGTGAGTTATTGTCTGTATTCTTGTCTGTCTTGTGCTCTCTAGTGTCTAAGTTGTTTCTAGTGTAGGTCTTTTATTGATTTTCATTCATCTTTGTGTCGGGTTCAAGCGGGACGGGTGTTTGTTGAGCATGGTCGGTAATATACTGTTAAATGCCAACCTTTGTATATTTTGTCCTTGTTTGTAAGTGTCGTCTGTAATGTGACAATAAGTCTATCAACACTTCAATATTAATAATCGATCGATTTTCTTGACCAAATCCTTTAAAAAAAATCTCGACTGAATCGTATGAAAGTCCTATTGTCGATGTGCTTGACATGTTGTTGGGTTTTGACGTTTTCCATGATGCCTTTGATGATGACGGGAACAAGGGAAATAATTTTTTGACTTATCCAACTATGTTGTCTCCCTTGTAATACTACCACAAAGAGTTAACTCTTTTTATGTAATAAAAGTTGCTTAATACTTTTTAAATTTAAATTTAAATAATTTGTTAATAATATGTTAAATTAAAAATTGAATCTAATAACCTAAATTATGTTCATTTTAATATTCAAAAACAATATGCAGATTATGGTACTGAGTATTGATTACAATACTAAAATAGGTAAATAAAGTGCGGCTCCCTCAATCTAATAAAAGGGCCTCTGCTTTAACTGGCACACAGGATGGTCAAAATGGCCGCAAGTCCTGTGCGGAATCGCAATCAAGAGATTTCGGAGGCAAAATTTTTATCAACTGCGGCAGTTGGTGCTCATTACGCCCGACGCCCTAATTAAAGCGAAAACAGATAGATCCAAAATAATCCTGAGCTAAGCTCGAGTGGTTAGTGGTTAGCTCGCTATCCGTGTAGCCGGTCAGGCGATGGGTGCCGTAGCTGAGCTGGGTACTGGGTTCGAACCCCACTCTGGAAAATGTTTTTCTGTTTCTCCATTTTTCTGCTTTCCTTGGCTTTGTCTCGTTTCTGCACTGCATACCATCTCAAGTTTGTCTCATTTCTTGTGATTCCCAGTGCTTGCTCCCTACCTTACTGTCATTACACAATAGACATGGGGACTGGGGATAGATACGCGTCCCACTCAATCACAATGGAGCTGGGCCCACGCATGGTTGTTCCAAAGGGCAAAGAGCAATGCTTTTTTGTCCTCTATGTTTAAAACGAATGACAAAACAAAACTTGACGTTTCGGGCAAATGGCCCTTCCTCAATGTACAGTCGTTTTTAACGTTTTATTGAAGAAGGGCTATTTGGCCGAAACGTTTTGTCATCCGTTTAGATAGACCTAGATCGCCATCGGAGAGACATGTTAACACCGCTTTTCACGTCATTCCTTTACAACTCAAATTTATCAAAATAGATTGCGTATGAAAAAAAAAAAAAAAGGAGAAAATGTTTAAATGTAACTCATTTCGTAAATCTCGAAATCAGTTATTATCTCACAGAATAGAATTTGAAAATAATCAATGTCAAGGTAGCAGTTTTTTGACATTCGGGGTCGTTTTCGACCCACGACTTATACGGCAAAGGTTTGAAACTCATCTACATTGATTATTTTTCGAACCACACATTACATAACGCCACTACACATAGTGGACGAACTCATTTTTCCCCCCAGGGGAGCCGATGGCTAAGTGGTACTCGCAGTCTCGTGCTGTCGGCCAGGCGATGGGTGCCGTCGCAGGGTCCCGGGTTTGATCCCCGCTCAGGTCTACATTATATTTCTCTGGGGGTTTTCTTTTTTTTTCATGTTTTTTTTCATTTTTCTGCTTTCTTTTTTTTTTTTTTGGTTTATTTATTATTTTTCTTCTTTCTTTGGCTTTGTCTCGTATCTGCACTGCATATTATTTCAAGTTTGACTATTTTCTTGCGATTTCAATTGCTTCCCATCTTACCATCATTTTTTTCAAGGTAAGTACCAACATATAATTAAAATAACTATATCACTGTGGTATTGTGTTTTATTCAAACCGTTATTAGTTATATCTAAGTCAATTTTGTGTGTTTACATGTGTATACGTGCGTGCGCGCGTGGATGCGTTGTGACTGTTGTTTCGCAAGTAAAACACGGTTGGTTGTTTATATTTTTACAGGCTTAATCGTGTGTTACGTACGTTACGACTTTTTATAACGGGGATTATCTCTTTGATGTTTAATTACATGAATTATTTCTACACGTATCTAGAAGTCATCAAGCACCAAGGTTTCTTATGCATAATATATTACTATTGTAATGAGAACGTAAGGTGGGCCCGTGTTTTTCTGTGTGTCCCATATTTTCCACAAACGTACGTTGTGTTGTGGGTTGCCAATTTCAATTACTGCGATATTATTCCAGCTGTGAGCTGCTGAACTCGAACCTCAATGTTTATCACGTAATATAACGCTACGCCTAGCAGCTACAATATCATGTTGGCCTACTGTTTTCACAATGGGACATTGGAGACTAATTCAATCTTCATTATTAATATAATAATTATCATTAAATAATTATCATTATTATCCTTACTTTCGTCATCATCATCGTTATCATTACTATTATTATTATCATTATGATAATACTTATGATGATGATTATTATAATAATTATTATTACTATTATTATTACTATCTATCATTATCATTATTTTTATCATCATCATCATCATTTTATATTATCATTGTCATCATAATGACACCAGGCCTATTTACCACCATGACGGCACAACAACACCACATAGAATCTTTTTTTTCTTTTTAAAATTATTATTCGGTTCATTTGCATGACAGATGGATGGTGATGGTGTCTCTTTTCCTCTTTTCCTCTTTTCCACAGGCACGGTAGAATCTACGTGGGTTCAATGATGATGTGTCGATTTAAGGCATTCTCTTTATTCATAATCCATTAATGAGGACAATAAACACACGTTACTGATCGTTATCACGCAGCATTAACCCTGTCACAGCGAGAACTGGTTCTAACCCAACTGAAGTATTTTGCAAAATATTGAAATTGCTCGTGTGCTTTTACCAGATAGATCATATTACGTGAACTGACAATATGCAAAAAGCCTGAAACTCGGGCTTTTGGCATATTATGTCCGGTCACTGAAATATGATTTATCTGGTATAACAACATGCAAAACATGAATAATTTGATGTGTGAAGTAAATAGTTTGAGATATAACGTTAGCAGTGAAAGGGTTAACATTCGGGATGTTTTTGTCCCATATGTGTGATGGTAATGTGTGTGATGTAAAGTTTATGATGTGCTCATAAAACTAAACCATCTAGTCAATCTACGTACCGTATGTGAAGCACTTTGATCATAGGCATGAAGCGATACATTATAATATAATCACTGTACTTATCATTTTATTGCTGAACTCATTTGTCCATTTCATACATAATAGATTAACTGAACTGTTAACTTTGTTTAAAGCATGACTCATTCACGGATTGTGAAACAGCAGTTGAAAATCTAGACTAGTATAGGTACCTGACCTCAGCATAAATTAAAACATTAAAAAATTCCGGTGTGCTTAGGTGACCATCTTTGATGTATTATTTAATGTAAAGCTTCGCTCTCTTGTTTTGCTCGGTCACTGAATAAATAGTAGACCAGTGACTCTTTCTTTCAAGCTGGATGTGATTCAGTGGCATGTAGGTATTGTTGGTTTTGTGGGTTTTATGTTTGTTTTTTGTTTTTTGTTTTGTTCTTTTTCATCACGTTGTTATCAGCTTTATATCTTAATGAACGCTTTCTCAAGATTCACGTGTTCTAGTACTATCTATCTAGATAGATAAATACGATTTCAATGGACTGACGTATTGCAGAAGCCTGAAAGCTATCCATCCATCCATCCATCCATCCATTCATCCATCTATCTATCTATGTATCTATGTATGTATGTATCTATCTATCTATCTATCTATCTATCTATCTATCTATCTATCTATCTATCTATCTATCTATCT